>JAHHZJ010001242.1:0-20305 GCA_021437245.1 Aegilops speltoides | reverse complement strand
AAAACCCAAGAAAATTTAAACAAACATTTAAAGAAAAAGTTTTATCGAAAATTTTCCCGGTTTGGGGAAAAAAACTTAAAAAAAAATTCAATTTTAAATTTATTAGGATTTTTATTTAAAAATTGGTTTTTAATTTTTTTATAGGGCTTTTCCAATGAATGAACCCAAAAAAATTTTTTTTAAAATTTTGGGATGAATTTTTTAATTTAAACCCAAATTTGAAATATTTATGGGCCCCGAATAGAATATGTAGGAACCAATATGGGCACGCTTAAGGTACCAATAGCGGAACCTGGATGCTCATATTGGCTCCCACATATTCTACGAAGATCTTTATCGGTCAAACCGCATAACAACATACGCTGTTCCCTTTGTCATCGGTATGTTAATCGCCTCGAGATTCGATCGTCGGTATCCAATACCTAGTTCAATATCGCTACGGAAGTCTCTTTACTCGCTACGTAATGCATCATCCTCAGTAACCAACTCATTGGTCACATTGCTTGCAAGGCTTATAGTGATGTGCATTACCGAGAGGGCCCAGAGATACCTCTCCGACAATCGGAGGACAAAACCTAATCTCAAATACGCCTAACTCAACATGTACCTTCGAGACACCGTAGTACTTCTTTATAATCACCCAGCTTACGCTGGACGCTTGGTAGTACCTAAAGTGTTCCTCCGTAAACGGAGTTGCATAATCTCATAGTTACAGTGAACATGTATAAGTCATGAAGAAAGCAATAGCAACATACTAAACGATCAAGTGCTAAGCTAACGGAATGGTTTGTTGATCACATCATTCTCCTAATGATGTGATCCCGTTAATCAAATGACAACTCTTTTGTCCATGGCTAGGAAACATAACCATCTATGATAAACGAGCTAGTCAAGTAGAGGCATACTAGTGACACTATGTTTGTCTATGTATTCACACATGTATTATGTTTCCGGTTAATACAATTCTAGCATGAATAATAAACATTTATCATGATATGAGGAAATAAATAATAACTTTATTATTGCCTCTAGGGCATATTTTCTTCAGTCTCCCACTTGCACTAGAGTCAATAATCTAGTTCACATCGCCATGTGATTTGACCCCAATATTATTATCTGTATATGATTAACACCCATATTTCACATAGTCATGTGACCAACACCCAAAGGGTTTACTAGAGTCAATAATCTAGTTCACATCGCTTTATGTGATTAACACCCAAAGAGTACTAAGGTGTGATCATGTTTTGCTCGTGAGAGAAGTTTAGTCAACGGGTCTGTCACATTCAGAGCCATATGTATTTTGCAAATATTCTATGTCCACAATGCTCTGCATAGAGCTACTCTAGCTAATTGCTCCCACTTTCAATATGTATCCAGATTGAGACTTAGAGTCATTCGATTAGTGTAAAAGTTTGCACTGATGTAACTTTTACAACAAACTCTTTTATCACCTCCATAATCAAGAAACATCTCCTTAGTCCTTACTAAGGATATTCTTGACCGTTGTCCAGTGATCTACTATTAGATCAAAATTGTATTCCCTTGCCAAACTCAGATCAAGGTATACAATATGTCTGGTTCACAGCATAGCATACTTTATAGAACCTATGACTGAGGCATAGGGAATAACTTTTCATTCTCTTTCTATTTTCTGCCATGGTCCGGTCTTGAGTCTTACTCAACTTCACACCTTTGCATCACAGGCAAGAACTCCTTCTTTGACTGTTCTATTTTGAACTATTTCAAAAATTTATCAAGGTATGTACTTATTGAAAAATCTTATCAAGCCGCCTTGATCTATCTATATAGATCTTGATGCTCAATGTGTAAGCAGCTTCACCGAGGTCTTTCTTTGAAAAACTCATGTCAAACACTCCTTTATGCTTTGCGTAATAATTCTACATTATTTCCGATCAACAATATGACATTCACATATACTTATCGAAATGCAGAGTGCTCCCACTCACTTTCTTGTAAATACAGCCTTCCAAAAGTCTCAGAAAAACCATATGCTTTGATCAACTCATCAAAGCGTGATATTCCAACTCGAGGTGCTTGCACCACCATAGATGGATTGTCGAGCTTGCACATTTTGTTAGCACCTTTAGGATTGACAAAACCTTCCGTTGCATCATATACAACTCTTCTTTAAGAAAACCATTAAGGAATGCAGTTTTGACATCCATTTGCCGATTTCATAAAATGTGGCAATTGCTAACATGATTCGGACAGATTTAAGCATCGCTACAATTGAGAAAATCTCATTGTAGTCAACACCTTGAACTTGTCAAAACCTTTTATGCATAAGTCGAGCTTTGTAGATAGTAACACTACTATCAACGCCCATCTTCCTCTTGAAGATCCATTTACTTTCTATGGCTTGCCGATCATCGGGCAAGTCCACCAAAGTCCATACTTTGTTCTCATACATGGATCCCATCTCAGATTTCATGGCCTCCAGCCATTTCACGGAATCTGGGCTCATCATCGCTTCCTCATAGTTGGTAGGTTCATCATGGTCTAGTAACATGAATTCCAGAACAGACTACTGCATTCACTCAAAGCGGATCTGTATTTTGGAAGACCTACGAGGTTCTCAGAGTAACTTGATCTCAAGTTTCATGATCATCATCATTAGCTTCCTCACTAATTGGTGTAGGAATCACTAGAACTGATTTCAGTGACGAACTACTTTCCAATTCGGGAGAAGATACAATTACCTTATCAAGTTCTACTTTCCTCCCACTCACTTCTTTCGAGAGAAACTCCTTCTCTAGAAAGGATCCATTATTAGCAACGAATGATTTGCCTTTGGATCTGTGATAGAAGGTGTACCCAATAGTTACCTTTGGGTATTCTATGAAGACACACTTCTCCGATTTGGGTTTGAGCTTATCAGGATGAAACTTTTTCACATAAGCATCGTAGCCCCAAACTTTAAGAAACGACAACTTGGGTTTCTTGCTAAAACACAGTTCATATGGTGTCGTCTCAGCGGATTTAGATGGTGCCCTTTTAACGTGAATGCAGCTGTCTCTAATGCATAACCCCAAAACAATAGTGGTAATTCAGTAAGAGACATCATAGATCACACCATATCCAATAAAGTGCGGTTATGACATTTGGACACACCATAACGTTGTGGTGTTCCAGGTGGCGTGAGCTGTGAAACTATTCCTCATTGTTTTAATTGAAGACCAAACTCGTAACTCAAATATTCGTCTCCGCGATCAGATCGCAAAAATTTTATTTTCTTGTTACGATGAATTTTCCACTTCACTCTGAAATTCTTTGAACCTTTCAACTATTTTAGACTTATGTTTCATCAAGTAGATATACCCATATCTCGCTCAAATCATCTTGTGAAGGTCGAAAATAACGATACTTGCCATTTAGCATCAACACTCATTGGATCGCATACATCGGTATGTATTATTTCCAATAAGTTAGTAGCTTGTTCCATTGTTCCGGAGAACGGAGTTTTAGTCATCTTGCCCAAAAGGCACGGTTCGCAAGCATCAAATGATTCATAATCAAGTGATTCCAAAATCCCATCAGCATGGAGTTTCTTCATGCGCTTTACACCAATATGACTTAAACGGCAGTGCCACAAATAAGTTGCACTATCATTATTAACTTTTGCATCTTTTGGCTTCAATATTATGAATATGTGTATCACTACAATCGAGATCCAACAAACCATTTTCATTGGTGTGTATGACCATAGAAGGTTTTATTCATGTAAACAGAACAACAATTATTCTCTAATTTAAATGAATAACCGTATTGCAATAAACATGATCAAATCATATTTATGCTCAACGCAAAGGCTAAATAACATTTATTTAGGTTTAACACTTATCCCGGAAGTTAAGGAAGTGTGCGATGATGATCATATCAATCTTGGAACTACTTCCAACACTCATTGTCACTTCCCCTTCAACTAGTCTCTGTTTATTCTGTAACTCCTGTTTCGAAGTTACTAATATTAGCAACCTAACAAGTATCAAATACTGGGGCTACTATAAACACTAGTAAGGCATACATCAATAACCTCAGATATCAAATATACCCTTGTTCACTTTGCCATCCTTCTTATCCACCAAATATTCGTGGCATTTCCGCCCAAAGGACCATTTCTTTTGCAAGTAAGCACTCGCCCAAGCTTTGGTTCAGCTTTGGGCTTCTTCGTGGAGTGACAACTTGCTTGTCATTCTACTTGAAGTTTCCTTTCTTTCCTTTGCCCTTTCTTGAAACTAGTGGTCTTGTCAATCATCAACACTTGATGCTCTTTTCTTGATTTCTACCTTCGCCGATTTCAACATCACGAAGAGCTCGGGAACCGCTTACGCCATCCCTTGCATACTATAGTTCATCACGAAGTTCTAGTAACTTAGTGATGGTGACTAGAAAATTCTGTCAATCACTATCTTATCCGGAAGATTAACTCCCACTTGATTCAAGCGATTGAAGTACACGCATAACCTGAGCACATGCTCACTAGTTGAGCGATTCTCCTCCATCTTTTAGCTATAGAACTTGTTGGAGACTTCATATCTCTCAACTCGGTATTTGCTTGAAATATCAACTTCAATTTCTAGAACATCTCATATGGTCCATGACGCTCAAAACGCCCTTGAAGTCCCGATTCTAAGCCGTACATGGTGCACTAAACTATCTAGTCATCATATTGAGCTAGCCAAACGCTCA
Source organism: Aegilops speltoides (assembly GCA_021437245.1). Classification (NCBI taxonomy): domain Eukaryota; kingdom Viridiplantae; phylum Streptophyta; class Magnoliopsida; order Poales; family Poaceae; genus Aegilops; species Aegilops speltoides. The sequence goes on along the minus strand of JAHHZJ010001242.1, from coordinate 15,592 downwards.
TAACGCCTCGATTCCGCCTCCCGCAATAGGTCCGCTACCTAGCGTGCATTAAGGACATAATTCTTCCGGCAGCAATGAGGATAAACCTCGATCACGGATCCAATCCGCATCATTGCTACTAACATCTTTCAACAAAGTTTTCTCTAGGAACATATCAAATTAAACATATGAAAGCAACAACGCGAGCTATTGATCTACAACATAATTTGCAAAATACTACCAGGACTAAGTTCATGATAAATGTAAGTTCACTTAATCATATTACTTAAGAACTCCCACTTAGATAGACATCCCTCAAATTCTCTAAGTGATTACGTGATCCATATCAACTAAACCTTGTCCGATCATCACGTGAGATGGAGTAGTTTTCAATGGTGAACATAACTATGTTGATCATATCTACTATATGATTCACGCTCGACCTTTCGGTCTCCGTGTTCCGAGGCTATATCTCAGATATGCTAGGCTCGCAAGTTTAACTCGAGTATTCCGCGGCAGCAACTGCTTTGCACCCGCTGTATTTGAACGTAGAGCCTATCACAACCGATCATCATGTGGTGTCTCAAAGACGAGGAACTTTCGCAACGGTGCATACTCAGGAGAACACTTCTTGATAATTAGCGAGATCATCTTAAAATGCTATCGTCAAACAAAATGTAATAAGATGTATAATGATAAACATCATATGCAATCAAAATATGTGACATGATATGGCCATGATCATCTTGCGCCTTTGATCTCCATCTCCAAAGTATCTGTCATGATCTCTATCACACCGCACGAAACCATGATCTTCATCATCTTGATCTATATCAATGTGTCGTCACATGGTCGCCTCGCCAACTATTGCTCTTGCAACTATTGCTATCGACAGCTTAAAAAGTAAAGCAATTATTTGGCACTTGCATCTTATGCAACAAAGAGACAACCATAGGGCTTCGCCAAATTGTCGATAACTTCAACAAAACATGATCATCTCATACAAAAATTATATCTCATCAGGTCTTGACCATATCACATCACAACATGCCCTGCAAAACAAGTTAGACGCCCTCTACTTTGTTGTTGCAAGTTTTACGTGGCTGCTACCGGCTGAGCAAAAACCGCTTACCTACGCATCAAAACCACAATGATACTTCGCAAGTTGGTGCTATTTTAACCTTCGCAAGGACCGGCGAGCACACTCGGTTCAACTAAAGTTGAGAAACAGACACCCGCTAGTCACCGTTGTGCAAAGCACGGCGGTAAACCAGTCTCGCAGAAGCGCACGCTGTAATGTCGGTCCGGCCGCTTCATCCAACAATACCGCTGAACCAAAATATGACATGCTGGTAAGCAGTATGACTTGTATCGCCCACAACTCACTTGTGTTCTACTCGTGCATATAACATCAACGCATAAAACCTAGGCTCGGATGCAAGTTTCCTACGCCCACGCAAGAAGAGAGAAGGGCAGGAAGGAGGGGGTGCGGCCCCTCCCCCTAGTCCAATTCGGACTAGGCCATGGGGGGCGCGCCTACCCTAGGCAGCCCTCTCTTTTCAAGGCCCAATAAGGCCCAATACTTCCCCGGCGACTTCAGAATCTCCCAGACCAAAAATACCCAATCACTCGTAACCTTTTCAACTCCGAATATAGTCGTCCAATATATCGATATTTACGCCTCGACCATTTCGAGACTCTCGTCATGTCCCCAATTTCATCCGGACTCCAAACTCCTTAGGTACATCAAAACTCATAAACTCATAATATAACTATCATCGAAACCTTGTTGCATGGATTCTACGGGTTCGAGAACTATGTAGACATGACCTAGAACTATTCTCGTCAATAACCAATAGCGGACCTGATGCCCATATTGTCTCCTACATATTCTACGAAGATCTTTATCGGTCAAACCGCATAACAACATACGTTGTTCCCTTTGTCATCGGTATGTTACTTGCTCGAGATTCGATCGCTTGTATCCAATACCTAGTTCAATCTCGCCACCGCAAGTCTCTTTACTCGCTTTGTAATGCATCATCCCGCAACTAACTCATTGGTTACATTGCTTGCAAGGCTTATAATGATGTGCATTACCGAGGGCCCAGAGATACCTCTCCGACAATCGGAGGACAAAACCTAATCTCAAATACGCCAACTCAACATGTACCTTCGGAGACACCTGTAGTACTCTTTATAACCACCCAGCACGCCAGACGCTTGGTAGTACCCAAAGTGTTCCTCCGTAAACGGAGTTGCATAATCTCATAGTCACAGAACATGTATAAGTCATGAAGAAAGCAATAGCAACATACTAAACGATCAAGTGCTAAGCTAACGGAATGGGTCAAGTCAATCACATCATTCTCCTAATGATGTGATCTCGTTAATCAAATAACAACTCTTTGTCCATGGCTAGGAAACATAACCATCTCTCGTAAACGAGCTAGTCAAGTAGAGGCATACTAGTGACACTATGTTTGTCTATGTATTCACACATGTATTATGTTTCCTGTTAATACAATTCTAGCATGAATAATAAACATTTATCATGAAATAAGGAAATAAATAATAACTTTATTATTGCCTCTAGGCATATTTCCTTCAGCCTCCCACTTGCACTAGAGTCAATAATCTAGTTCATATCGCCATGTGATTTAACACCAATATTCATATCTCAGATATGATTAACACCCATAGTCCACATCATCATGTGACCAACATCCAAAGGGTTTACTAGAGTCAATAATCTAGTTCACATCGCTATGTGATTAACACCCAAAGAGTACTAAGGTGTGATCATGTTTTGCTCGTGAGAGAAGCTTAGTCAACGGTATGTCACATTCAGAGTCGTATGTATTTTGCAAATATTTTATGTCCACAATGCTCGCATGGAGCTACTCTAGCTAATTGCTCCCACTTTCAATATGTATCCAAAGTTGAGACTTAGAGTCATCTCGATCAGTGTAAAAGTTTGCATCGATGTAACTTTTACAACAAACTGTTTTATCACCTCCATAATCGAGAAACATCTCCTTAGTCCTTACTAAGGATATTCTTGACCGCTGTCCAAAGGATCTACTATTAGATCAAAATTGTATTCCTTTGCCAAACTCGAGCAAGGTATACAATATGTGTGGTTCACAAGATAGCATACTTTATAGAACCTATGACTGAGGCATAGGGAATGACTTTTCATTCTCTTTCTATTTTCTGCCATGGTCGGGTCTTGATTCTTACTCAATTTCACACCTTGCAAGATAGGCAAGAACTCCTTCTTTGACTGTTCCATTTTGAACTATTTCAAAATTTATCAAGGTATGTATTCATTGAAAATCTTATCAAGCCGCCTTGATCTATCTATATAGATCTTGATGCTCAATGTGTAAGCAGCTTCACCGAGGTCTTTCTTTGAAAAACTCTTATTCAAGTATCCTTTCATGCTTTGCGTATAATTCTACATTATTTCCGATCAACAATATGTCATTCACATATACTTATCGAAATGTTGTAGTGCTCCCACTCACTTTCTTGTAAATACAGCCTTCCAAAAGTCTCAGATAAAACCATATGCTTTGATCCACTCATCAAAGTGTATATTCCAACTCCGAGATGCTTGCACCAATCCATTGATGGATTGTCGAGCTTGCACACTTTGTTAGCACCTTTAGGATTGACAAAACCTTCGATTGCATCATATACAACTCTTCTTTAATAAATCCATTAAGGAATGCAGTTTTGACATCCATTTGCCGATTTCATAAAATGTGGCAATTGCTAACATGATTCGCATGACGTAAGCATCGATACGAGTGAGAAAATCTCATTGTATTCAACCACTTGAATTTGTTGAAAACCTTTTGTAACAAGTCGAGCTTTGTAGATAGTGACACTAATATCAGCATCTGCCTTCCTCTTGAAGATCCATCTATAAAATATGGCTTGCCGATCATCCGCAACTCCACCAAAGTCCACACTTTGTTCTCATACATGGATCCTATCTCGATTTCATGGCCTCCACCATTTCATGAATCTGGCTCATCATCGCTCTCATAGTTCGAGGTTTATCATGGTCTAGTAACATGACTTCCGTAATAGGATTACCGCATCACTCGTGCGGACTGCATCTCAAAGACCTATGAGGTTCTCAGAGTAACTTGATTCAAGTTTCATGATCATCATCATTAGCTTCCTCACTAATTGGTGTAGGAATCATCGAACTGATTTCGTGATGAACTATTTTCCAATTCGGGAGAAGGTACAAATTACCTTATCAAGCTCTACTTTCCTCCCACTCACTTCTTTCGAGAGAAATTCTTCTAGAAAGGATCCGAATTTAGCAACGAAAATCTTGCCCTCGGATCTGTGATAGAAGGTGTACCCAACAGTTTCCTTTGGGTATTCTATGAAGACGATTCGATTTGGGTTCGAGCTATCAGATGAAACTTTTTCACATAAGCATCGCAACTCCAAATTTTTTAGAAACGTCAGCTTAGGTTTATTGCTAAACCATAGTTCATACGGTGTCATCTCAATGGATTTAGATGGTGCCCTATTTAATGTGAATGCAGCTGCCTCTAATGCATAACCCCAAAACGATATTGGTAAATCAGTAAGAGACATCATAGATTGCACCATATCCAATAAAGTGCGGCTACGACGCTTGGACACACCATAACATTGTGGTGTTCCAGTATGGAGCTGTGAAACTATTTCACATTGTTTTAATTGAAGACCAAATTCAGAACTCAAATATTCATCTCCACGATCGATCGCAGTAAACTTTATTTTCTTGTTACAATGATTTTCCACTTCACTCTGAAATTCTTTGAACCTTTCAACTATTTCATACTTATGTTTCATCAAGTAGATATACCCATATCTCGCTCAAATCATCTGTGAAGGTCATAAATAATGATACTTGCCACGAGCCTTCATACTCATTGGTCTCATACATCAAGATGTATTATTTTCAATAAGTCAATAGCTCATTCCATTGTTCAAGAACGGAGTTTTAGTCATCTTGCCCAAAAGGCACGGTTCGCAAGCATCAAATGATTCATAACCAAGTGATTCCAAAATCCATCTTTATGGAGTTTCTTCATGCGCTTTACACCGATATGACCTAAACGGCAAAGCCACAAATAAGTTGCACTATCATTATTAACTTTGCATCTTTTGGCTTCAATATTATGAATATGTGTATCACACGATCGAGATCCAACAAACCATTTTCATTGGGTGTATGACCATAGAAGGTTTTATTCATGTAAATGTAACAACAATTATTCTCTAACTTACATGAGTAATCAGATTGCAATAAACATGATCAAATCATATTCATGCTCAACGCAAACACCAAATAACACTTATTTAGGTTTAACACTAATCCCGAAAGTATAGGGAGTGTGATGATGATCATATCAATCTTGGAACTATTTCCAACACACATCGTCACTTCACCCTTTAACTAGTCTCTCGCTTATTCTCGCAACTCCTGCTTCGAAGTTACTAATCTTAGCAACCAACTAGTATCAAATACCGAGGGTTGCTATAAACACTAGTAAAGTACACATCAATAACATGTATATCAAATATACTTATGTTCACTTTGCCATCCTTCTTATCCGCCAATCACTTGGGGTAGTACCTCTTCCAAAGGACCAGTCTCTTTGTCAGAGAATCACTTAGTCTCGTGCTTAGGACCAGACTTGGGTTTCTTCACTTGAGCAGCAACTTGCTTGCCGCTCTTCTTGAAGTTCCCTTCTTTCCCTTTGCCTTTTCTTGAAACTAAAGATCTTGTTAACCATCAACACTTGATGCTCTTTTCTTGATTTCTACCTTCACCGATCTCAACATCAAGAAAGAGCTCGTGAATAACTTTCGCCATCCCTTGCATATTATAGTTCATCACGAAGTTTTAGTAACTTAGTGATGGTGACTAGAGAATTCTGTCAATCACTATCTTATCTCGAATATTAACTCCCACTTGATTCAAGCGATTGAAGTACCTGCATAACTGAGCACATGCTCACTAGTTGAGCGATTCTCTCCATCTTTTAGCTATAGAACTTGTTGGGGACTTCATATCTCTCAACTCGGTATTTGCTTGAAATATTAACTTCAACTCCTCGAACATCTTATATGGTCCATGACGCTCAAAACGCCTTTGAAGTCCCGATTCTAAGCCGCTACATGGTGCACTAAACTATCAAGTAGTCATCATATTGAGCTTAGCTAAACGCTCATAACGCCCCAGACCGCTTCCTGCAATAGGTCCGCTACCTAGCGTGCATTAAGGACATAATTCTTCAGGCGGCAATGAGGATAAACCTCATATCGCGGATCCAATCCGCATCATTGCTACCAACATTTTCAACACAATTTTCTAGGAACATATCAAAATAAACATATGAAAGCAACAATGCAAGCTATTGATCTACAACATAATTTGCAAAATACTACCAGACTAAGTTCATGATAAATTTAAGTTCAATTAATCATATTACTTAAGAACTCCCACTTAGATGACATCTCTAGTCATCTAAGTGATCACGTGATCCAAATCAACTAAACCATAACCGATCATCACGTGAGATGGAGTAGTTTTCAATGGTGAACATCATTATGTTGATCATATATACTATATGATTCACGCCGACCTTTCGGTCTCCGTGTTCCGAGGCCATATCTGCATATGCTAGGCTCGCCAAGTTTAACTCGAGTATTCCAAGGTGCAAACTGGCTTGCACCCGCTGTAGATGGATGTAGAGCTTATCACACCCGATCATCACGTGGTGTCCGGGCACGATTTAACTTTGGCAATGGTGCATACTCGGGAGAACACTTCTTGATAATTAGTGAGAGATCATCTTAAAATGCTACCACAAACAAAGCAAGATAAGATGCATAAAGGATAAACATCACATGCAATCAAAATATGTGACATGATATGGCCATGATCATCTTGCGCCTTTGATCTCCATCTCCAAAGTACTCGTCATGATCTCTATTGTCACCGCACGACACCATGATCTTCATCATCTTGATCTATATCAATGTGTCATCACATGGTCGCCTCACCAACTATTGCTCTTGTAACTATTGCTATCGTGACAGCGATAAAGTAAAGCAATTATTTGGCACTTGCATCTTATGCAACAAAGAGACAACCATAGGGCTTCTACCAGCTTGTCGATAACTTCAATAAAACATGATCATCTCATACCACAACTTATATCTCATCACGTCTTGACCATATCACATCACAACATGCCCTGCAAAAACAAGTTAGACGCCCTCTACTTTGTTGTTGCAAATTTTACGTGGCTGCTACGGGCTGAGCAAGAACCGCTTCTCACCTACGCATCAAAACCACAACGATAGTTTGTCAAATAGACTCGCTTTTAACCTTCGCAAGGACCGAAGCGTAGCATACTTAGTTCAACTAAAGTTGGAGAAACCGACACCGCCAGCCAATTGTGTGCAAAGCACGGCAAGAGAACTAGTCTCGCAGAAGCGCACGCTGTAATGTCGGTCCGGCCGCTTCATCCAACAATACCGCCAACCAAAGTATGACATGCTGGTAGGCAGATGACTTATATCGCCCACAACTCACTTGTGTTCTACTCGCATATAACATCAACGATAAAACCTAGGCTCGATACCATCGCTGGGGAACGAGTAATTTCAAAAAATTACTACGCACACGCAAGATCATGGTGATGCATAGCAACGAGAGGGGAGAGTGTTGTCACGCACTCGTGAGACCGTAAGCGAAGCGCTAGCACAACGCGTTGATGTAGTCGACGCCTTCACGATCCGACCGATCCAAGCACCGAACGACGGGCCTCCGAGTTCAGCACACGCTCAGCTCGATGACGATCTCCGCCCGATCCAGCAAAGCTCCGAGATGAGTTCCACAAGACGACGGGCGCAGGACGATGATGATGTTCTATCGCGCAGGGCTTCGCTTAAACTCCGCGACGATATGACCGAGGTGGAACGAGAGGAAGTAGTCGACGCCTTCCCGTCCAACCGATCCAAGCACCGCATTCGCACCTCCGAAGTTCTTGACACACGACAGCTCGATGACGCACTTTAACTCCGATCGAGCAGAGGTACGGAGGAGTTTTGTCAAGACGACGGCGCAGGACGATCTTGATGTTCAACTATCGCAGGCTTTGCCTAAGCACCGCCACAATATGATCGAGGTGTAATATCGTGGAAGGGGCACCGCAGACGCTAAGGAACGATCACGATGATCAACTTGTGTGTCCAAGGGGTGCTCCCTACCCCGTGATATAAAGGAGTGGAGGAGGAGGGCCGCCCTCTTCTATGGCGAGCCCTAGGGGAGTGCTACTCCCACCGGAGTAGGATTCCCTTCCTAGTCCAACTAGGAGTCCTTCCATGTATTAGGAGTAGGAGACAAGGAAGGGAAGAGAGAAGGAGGGAAGGAGGGGTGCGCCCCTCCCCAGTCCAATTCGGACTAGGCCATGGGGGCACGCTGCCTGCCCTAGGCAGCCCTCTCTCTTTCAAGGGCCCAATAAGGCCCAATACTTCTCCCGCGAATTCCCGTAACTCTCCCAGACCAAAATACCAATCACTCGAACCTTCCGATGTCCGAATATAGTCGCCCAATATATCGATCTTTACGCCTCGACCATTTCGAGACACTCGCCTTGTCCCCGATCTCATCCGGACTCAACTCCTTAGGTACATCAAAACTCATAAACTCATAATAAAACCGCCATCGAAACCTTGCTGCATGGACCCTACGGTTCGAGAACAATGTAGACATGACCGAGACACGCCTCCGTCAATAACCAATAGCGGACCTGATGCCCATATTGGTTCGCACATATTCTACGAAGATCTTTATCGGTCGCATCGCATAACAATATACGTTGTTCCTTTGTCATCGGTATGTTACTTGCCCGAGATTCGATCGCTCGGTATCCAATACCTAGTTCAATCTCGCTACGCAAGTCTCTTTACTCGCTCCGTAATACATCATCTCACAACTAACTCATTAGTTGCAATGCTTGCAAGGCTTAAGTGATGTGCATTACCGAGAGGGCCCAGATACCTCTCCGACATTCGGAGGACAAATCCTAATCTCAAATACGCCAACTCAACAAGTACCTTTGGAGACACCAGAGAGCACCTTTATAATCACCCAGCATAGATGTTTGGTAGCACACAAAGTGTTCCTCCGTAAACGGAGTTGCATAATCTCATAGTCATAGGAACATGTATAAGTCATGAAGGAAGCAATAGCAACATACTAAATGATCGGGTGCTAAGCTAACGGAATGGGTCATGTCAATCAGATCATTCAACTAATGATGTGATCCCGTTAATCAAATAACAACTCTTTGTCCATGGTTAGGAAACATAACCATCTTTGATTAACAAGCTAGTCAAGTAGAGGCATACTAAAGACACTGCTTGTCTATATATTCACACATGTATTATGCTTCCTGTTAATACAATTCTAGCATGAATAATAAACATTTATCATGATATAAGGAAATAAATAATAACTTTATTATTGCCTCTAGGCATATTTCCTTCAGCCTCCCACTTGCACTAGAGTCAATAATCTAGATCACATCACCATGTGATTCACATCGATAGTTCGCATCATCATGTGATTAACACCCATAGTTCACATCGCCATGTGACCAACATCCAAAGGGTTTACTAGATTCAGTAATCTAGTTCACATCGCTATGTGATTAACACCCAAAGAATACTTAGGTGTGATCATGTTTTGCTTGTGAGAGAATCTTAGTCAATGGGTCTTTCACATTCAGATCCGTTATGTATTTTTCAATTTTTATGTCTACAATGCTCTGCACGGAGCTACTCTAGCTAATTGCTCCCACTTTCAATATGTATCTAGATCGAGACTTAGAGTCATCCAGATCGGTGTCAAAACTTTCATCGACGTAACCCTTTAAGACGAACCTTTTATCACTTCCATAATCGAGAAACATATCCTTATTCCACTAAGGATAATTTTGATCGCTGTCCATTGATCTACTCCTAGATCACTATTGTACCCCTTGCCAAACTCAAAGGTAGGGTATACAATAGATCTGGTACACAAGATGGCATACTATATAGAACCTATGGCCAAGGCATAGGGAATGACTTTCATTCTTTTCTATCTTCTCGCCGTGGTCGGGTTTTGAGTCTTACTCAATTTCACACCTTGTAACACAGCAAGAACTCTTTCTTTGATCGCTCCATTTTGAACTACTTCAAAATCTTGTCATGGTATGTACTCATTGAAAAAACTTATCAAGCGTTTTGATCTATCTCTATAGATCTTAATGCTCAACATGTAAGCAGCTTCACCGAGATCTTTCTTTGAAAAACTCCTTTCAAACACTCCTTTATGCTTTGCAGAATAATTCTACATTATTTCCGATCTACAATATGTCATTCACATATACTTATCGTAAATATCAGTAGTGCTCCCACTCACTTTCTAGTAAATACAGTGCTTCATCGCAAGTCTCAGATAAACTATATGCTTTGATCAACTTATCAAAGCGTATATTCCAACTCCGAGATACTTGCACCAAATTCATAGATGCACATTTTGTTAATACCTTTAGGATCTACAAAACCTCTTGGTTGCATCACATACAACTCTTCTTTAATAACTCCATTAAGGAATGCAGTTTTGTTTATCCATTTGCCGATTTCATAAATGTGGCAATTGCTAACATGATTCGACAGACTTTTAAGCATCGATACGAGTGAGAAAATCTCATTGTATTCAACATCTTGAACTTTGTCAAAACATATTTCGACAAGTCTAGCTTTGTAGATAGTAACACTACTATCAGCATCCGCCTTCCTCTTGAAGATCCATTTATTTTCTATGGCTTGCCAATCATCGGCAACTCCACCAAAGTCCACACTTTGTTCTCATACATGGATCTCATCTCGATTTCATGGCCTCAAGCCATTTCATGAATCTGGCTCATCATCGCTTCCTCATAGTTCGTAGGTTCATCATGGTCTAGTTACATGACTTCCGTAACAGATTACTGCATCACTTTGGTGCGGATCTCACTCTGGTTTACCTACGAGATTCGTAGTAACTTGATCTCAAGTTACATGATCATCATCATTAGCTTCCTCACTAATTGGTGTAGTAGTCACAGAACATATTTTGTGATGAACTATTTTCCAATAAGGAGAAGGTACAATTACCTCGCAAGTTCTACTTTCCTCCCACTCACTTCTTTCGAGAGAAACTCCTTCTAGAAAGGATCCATTTATTAGCAACGAATGTTTTGCCTTCGATCTCTGTGATAGAAGGTGTACCCAACAATTTCCTTTGGGTATTCTATGAAGACGATTCTCGATTTGGGTTTGAGCTTATCAGGTAAAACTTTTTCACATAAGCATCGCAGGCCCAAACTTTAAGAAACGACAACTTTGGTTTCTTGCTAAACCACAGCTCATATAGTGTCGCCTCAACGGATTTAGATGGTGCCCTATTTAACGTGAATGCAGCTGTCTCTAATGCATGATCCCAAAAGAATATTGGTAAATCGGTAAGAAACATCATAGATTGTACTATATCCAATAAAGTACGGTTATGACGCTCGACACACCATTATGATGTGGTGTTCCTGTGGCATGAATTTGTGAAACTATTCCACATTGTTTTAATTGAAGACCAAATTCGTGAACTCAAATATTTGTCTCCGCGATCGATCGTAAAAACTTTATTTTCTTGTCACGATGATTTTTCCACTTCACTCTGAAATTTTTTGAACCTTTCAACAATTTCAGACTTATGTTTCATCAAGTAGATATACCCATATCTCGCTCAAATCATCCGTGAAGGTCAAAAATAACGATACCCGCCATGAGCCTTAACACTTTTGGATCACATACATCAAGATGTATTATTTCCAATAAGTCGGTTGCTCGCCCAATCGCTCCGAGAACGGAGTCTTAGTCATCTTGCCATGAGGCATGGTTCGCAAGCATCAAGTGATTCATAATCAAGTGATTCCAAAATCCCATCAAGATGGAGTTTCTTCATGCGCTTTACACCATTATGACCTAAACGGCAAAGCCACAAATAAGTTGCACTATCATTATTAACTTTGCATCTTTTGGTTTCAATATTATGAATATGTGTATCACTATGATCGAGATCCAATGAACCATTTTCATTGGGTGTGTAACCATATAAGGTTTTATTCATGTAAATGTAACAACACTTTATTCTCTTACTTAAATGAATAATCGATTGCAATAAACACGATCAAATCATATTCATGCTCAACGCAAACACCAAATAACATTTATTTAGGTTCAACACTAATCCCGAAAGTATAGGGAGCGTATGATGATGATCATATCAATCTTGAAACTACTTTCAACACACATCGTCACTTCACCCTTAACTAGTTTCTGCTTATTCGCAACTCCTGCTTCGAAGTTACTACTTAGCAACCGAACCAGTACATCAAATACCGAGGGTTGCTATAAACACTAGTAAAGTACACATCAATAACATGTATATCAAATATACCTTTGTTTATTTTGCCATCCTTCTTATCCGCCAAATACTTGGGGTAGTTCTGCTTCAAAGAATCAGTCCTTTGCAAGAGAAGCACTTAGTCTCAGCTTAGGTCCAGACTTGGGCTTCTTCACTTGAGCAGCAACTTGCTTGCCGCTCTTTTGAATTTCCTTCTATCCTTTGCCCTTTCATGAAACTAGTGGTCTTGTTAACCATCAACACTTGATGTTCTTTCTTGATTTCTACGCTCATCGATTTCATCATCATGAAAAACCGAATCATTTTCATCATCCCTTGCATACTATAGTTCATCACGGTTCTACTAACTTGGTGATAGTGACTAGAGAATTTTGTCAATCACTATCTTATCTCGAAGATTAACTCCCACTTAATTCAAGCGATTGTAGTACCTGCATAACTGAGCACATGCTCACTAGTTGAGCGATTCTCCTCCATCTTTTAGCTATAGAACTTGTTGGAGATTTCATATCTCTCAACTCGGTATTTGCTTGAAATATTAACTTCAACTCTTGGAACATCTCATATGGTCCATGACGCTCAAAACATCTTTGAAGTCCCGATTCTAAGCCATAAATCATGGTGCACAAAACTATCTAGTAGTCATCATATTGAGCTATCAAACGCTCATAACGCCTCAGATCCGCTTCCCGCAATAGGTCTGTCATCTAGCGGTGCATTAAGGACGAATTCTTCAGGCAAAGAATGAGGATAAACTCGATCGCGGATCCAATCCGCATCATTGCTACCAACATTTTTCAACACAATTTTCTAGGAACATATCAAAATAAACATATGAAAGCAACAACACAAGCTATTGATCTTACAACATAATTTGCAAAATACTACCAGACTAAGTTCATGATAAATTTAAGTTCAATTAATCATATTACTTAAGAACTCCCACTTAGACAGACATCTCTAGTCATCTAAGTGATCACGTGATCCAAATCAACTAAACCATAACCGATCATCACGTGAGATGGAGTAGTTTTCAATGGTGAACATCACTATGTTGATCATATCTACTACACGATTCACGCCGACCTTTCGGTCTCCGTGTTCGAGGCCATATCTGCATATGCTAGGCTCGCCAAGTTTAACTCGAGTATTCTCACTGTGCAAAACTGGCTTGCACCCGCTAGATGGACGAGAGCTTATCACACGATCATCACGCGGTGTCCGGGCACGACGAACTTTGGAAACGGTGCATACTGTGGAGAACACTTCTTGATAATTAGAGAGATCATCTTAAAATGCTACCGTCAATCAAAGCAAGAATAAGATGTATAATAGATAAACATCATATGCAATCAAAATATGTGACATGATATGGCCATGATCATCTTGCGCCTTTGATCTCCATCTCCAAAGTAATCGCCATGATCTCTATCGCCACCGCACGACACACCATGATCTTCATCATCTTGATCTATATCAATGTGTCATCACATGGCTGTCTCACCAACTATTGCTATCGATAGCGTTATAAAGTAAAGCAATTATTTGGCACTTGCATCTTATGCAACAAAGAGACATCCATATTTCTGCGCTTGTCGATAATCTCAATAAAACATGATCATCTCATACAACAACTTATATCTTATCTTGATATCATCATCAACATTATATAATGATCTTCATTTTGTTGTCACGGCTTGTTACAATTCAAAGTTTATAAATATTTGTAATTTCGAGGTTGCAACTAATAAAACCCGGCTCGATAACCAACAAATCAAACATAAAACCTGGCTCGATAACCAACAAAGGTCCGAGCCCAGGTTTTATGGTTTGATGTTATATGCACGAGTAGAACACAAGTGAGTTGTGGGTGATATAAGTCATACCGCTTACCAGCATATCATACTTTGGTCTCGGCGGTATTGTTGGATGAAGCGCCCGGACCGATATTACGCCAGACGCTTACGCCGAGACTGGTTTTACCGCCGTGCTTTGCACACGGGTGACTAGCGGTGTCGGCCCAACTTTAGTTGAACTGAGTGCTACGCCCGTCCTGTAAGGTTAAAACAGCATCAACTTGACAAACTATCGCTGTGGTTTTGATGCGAGGTGAGATTGGTTCTTGCTTAAGCCCATAGCAGCCACGTAAAACTTGCAACAACAAAGTAGAGGACGCCTAACTTGTTTTTGCAGGCATGTTGTGATGTGATATGGCCAAGACATGATGCTATATTTTATTGTATGAGATGATCATGTTTTGTAACCGGTTATCGGCAATCGGCAGGAGCCATATGGTTTTGCTTTATTGTATGAAATGCAAACGCCTCAGTAATTGCTTTACTTTATCACTAAGCGGTAGCGATAGTCGTAGAAGCAATAGATGGCGTAAACGACAATGATGCTACGATGGAGATGAAGGTGCCGCGCCGGTGATGATGGTGATCATGATGGTGCTTCGGAGATGGAGATCACAAGCACAAGATGATGATGGCCATATCATATCACTTATATTGATTGCATGAGATGTTTATCCTTTATGCATCTTATCTTGCTCGATTGACGTAGCATTTTAAGATGATCTCTCACTAAAATTATCAAGAAGTGTTCTCCCCGAGTATGCACTGCTGCAAAGTTCGTCGTGCCTGCATACACCACGTGATGATCGGGTGATAAGCTCTACGCTCATCTACAACGGGTGCAAGCCGCTTTTGCACACGCAGAATACTCAAAGTTAAACTTGACGAGCCTAGCATATGCAGATATGGCCTCGAACACGGAGACCGAAAGGTCGAGCGTGAATCATATAGTAGATATGATCAACATAAGATGTTCACCATTGAAAATTACTCCATCTCACGGATGATCGGTTATGGTTTAGTTGATTTGGTCACGGATCACTTAGATGACTAGAGAGATGTCTGCTCAAGGGGAGTTCTTAAGTAATATGATTAATTGAACTTAAATTTATCATGAACTTAGTCCTCGTGTCATGACGGTGACGATGGAGATCATGACGATGCTTTGGAGAGGAGATCAAAGGCTAAGATGATCATGGCCATATCATGTCACGAT
>JAHHZJ010001241.1:0-40767 GCA_021437245.1 Aegilops speltoides | reverse complement strand
AGTTGGCATGGTATATCATAAATTGACCCACACATAGCATGTGCATGTACAAAACAAAAATGTATCATACTCACGCCATAATATAATGGTATCATAAACGAGCAATAGTTATGGAGAAAGTCTTCACTTTTTCTTCGCTTGTGTCATTTGCTTATTGCGCCGTAACCATGGATAATCTTCATCGCTTATCGTGATGTCAGTCAGCCTTTGACTTTAAAGGAGGAATTTCATGAAACTTTTCATAATCTTCATATGTCTCGCCTTTGTCCTCCACTCCCACGATGTCCCTTTTTCCCGAAGAACTATGTGGCGCTTTGGCTCATCGATGATGTATTTGCTTCCTTATCTTTTCTCTTTCTCGGCCCATCGACATGTCCTTCACATAGATAACCTGTGCACATCATTGGCTAGTACGAACGGTTCGCCGTGTACCCAAGATTTTTCAGATCCACTGTTGTCATTCCGCATCAGGTCTACTGCACTTCGCCTCCGACAGATTGACCCATTTGCACTTAAACAAAGGGACCTTAAAATCATGTCCGTAGTCAAGTTCCCATATGTCCACTATGTAACCATAATATGTGTCCTTTCCTCTCGTTGTTGCATCAAAGCGACACCGCTGTTTTGTTGGTGCTCTTTGATCTTGGTCAATCGTAAAATGTATTCCCATTTATCTCAGATCCTTTCCAAATCAATACGGTCAAAGATGGTCCCTCGATAACAAGTACAGCTCCTCACAAACAGTGTCTGTCACCTCGATACGTGCTTCCAACCAACGCTGAAAGTCCCGATGTGTTCACATAATCCAGTGCGACCGTCCCGGTGTTTGAAGCGCAGATCGTTTGTGTTCATCGACATACGGGTCACCAAGGTAGAGTTCTAGAACTGTGTAGGGCTTGAGACCAAGAATATCCGCCCCGCATATTATTGAGTCCTTTCCAAGCTGTTTTTCCAAATGGCTCCCTCATACCGCGATTTAGGAGACCTATCTTCTTAAGGCCGTGAATGAAGTCAACACAAACCCGATGACATCCTCTGCTTGATGGCCCATGGAGATGCTTCCTTCGCCTAGCGCGATTATGACATATTTCTTTAGGACTCCCATGAACCTCTCAAAGGGGTACATATTGTGTAGAAATACGGGTCCCGTAATGACAATCTCCAACTAGATGAACAAGAACGGGCCATGATATTGAAGAAGGATGTGGGAACACCAGCTCGAAACCGACAAGACATTGCACCACATCACCCTTAGCCTTGGTATGGTTTCTGGATCGATCACCTTCGAGATATTGCATTGAGGAATGCACATAGCTTCACAATGGCTAATCGGACGCTTTCCGTAGAAGCCCCTCAATGCAACCGGAAGCAAGGCTTCATAATCACGCAGCCATGAGACTTTAGGTTCAAACTTTTTCTCCGCCATATTTATTATTCCTTTTATATTCGACGAGAAGCCGCCGACCTTCATACTAAGCAGGCATTCAAAGAAGATTTTCTTCTTTGGTAAGAGCATAGCTGGCAGGACCTTCATACGCTTTGGAGGCATGCCGCCTTTTTCGGCAAACGCTGCAGGTCCTCTCGTGCCTCACCAGTATCTTTGTCTTCCCATACACGCCCAAGAAGCCTAGCAGGTTCACGCAGGTTCTTCGTCACGGCATCACGCCGATCAAGAGCGGACCTCTAGGTCTTTCCAAGAGGGTAGGTCCCAAAATATAGATTTCTTCTTCCACATGGGTGCGTGTCCTCAATCTCGAACAGCTAGTCCGCCGACCCTTTCCAAAGATTACGTAAATCATCGACCATAGCAAGTACGTGATCACCGGCACGCATGGCGGCTTCTTCCGTGATCTCGCTTTTGAAATGCTTGCCTTTCTTTCGACATTGATGGTTGGTCGGAAGAAATCGACGATGGCCCATGTACACATTCTTCCGCAGCTTGCGTATATACTATCGCGTCAAGTAAACAGCGGTACGCGTGGTATCCCTTGTTTGTCGTCCCGAAGGTTACCGAGAGCGGCCAATCGTTGATGGTCACGAACAGCAACGCCTTTTAGGTTAAATTCTCCTGTTGTGCTCATCCCACGACGCACACCGCTTCCATTCCACAGCTGTAAAAGTTCTTCAACTAATGGCCTTAGGTACACATCAATGTCATTGCGGTTGCTTAGGGCCTTGATGAGAACTGCATCATAATGAACTTCCGCTCATGCACATCCAAGGAGGAAGGTTATACATACATAGAGTCACGGCCAGTGTGATTGCTGCCCGCCCCGAAGGATTAATGCCATCGCGCTTAAAGCAAACCATACGCTCCTTGGCTCACTTGCAAACTCATCCCAAGATTTCTCTCGATTTTTCTCCATCACGACCGTAGCCGGTGCTCTCAACTTCCGCCTTTCTTACGGTCCTCATCGCATCGATCAACTTGGCATGCTCTCCGCTTCGAACAGACGCTTCAACCGTGGTATTATAGGAGCATACCACATCACCTTCGCAGAACCTCTTCCCGGGGCTCGCCTCAACATCACCAGGTCATCTCGCTCGATCTTATACCGTAATGCACCGATACCGCATGCTCAGATCCTTGTACGCACCGGGTAGAGGATGCATATTAGGGCATGCATGTATCTTCTCGCACCTCCAATCCTAGAGGGCATACGACCTTCTTTGCTGCGTATGTACCGTCGGCAATTGTTATCCTTGAAGCTTCTTCTTCAATATTTTAAGTAGCTTTCAAACTTTATCAGCACAAGATTCTCTCGCCTTCCACGCAGCAATTCCAAGACGGTACCTAGCTTTGTGTTGCCATCTTCGCAATTGGGGTACAACCCTTTTTGTGGTCCTCTAGCATGCGATCGAACTTCATCTTCTTTTTGACTTTCGATTGCGCCCTTGCATCGACAATGACCCGCGGAGATCATCATCATCGGGCACATCATCTCGGTTCCTCTTGATCTTCAGCAGCTTCTCCCGCTGCAAGATCATCGCACATCGTCGTTCCTCTTGATCTTCCGGAGCATCACCGTATTCAGGGGCACATAGTTGTCATCGCATTTTCTTCTTCGCCGCCTTCCATCATAACCCCTATTTCTCCGCCTCGTCCAAACATTATAGTGTGGCATGAAACCCTTGTAAAGGTGTGGTGTGCAGGATTTTCCGTCGAGTAAGATCAGATTCCACATATAGGGCATGGACAACACATAAAACCATTCTGCTTGTTTGCCTCAGCCACTTCGAGAAAATTATGCACGCCTTAATGTACTCGGAGGTGTGTCTTGAACCGCATATCCATTGCCGTTCATCGTGTGCATTATATATAATTATGTGTCAAAAATCATTAGAGAGATCATGAATAGATAATTAATTATGACCAAATTAATAGAAGTTCATCATCACATTAAAACCAAAGTACATACATAGTTCTCATCTAACAACATAAAGCTCGCAGAGCATCTAAATTAATTAAACCATACACTAAACTATGTAAAACATTTCAATGCGAAACAAATGCATCATAATCGCAACCAATGTAACAACTGATCCAACGACATAATGATACCAAGCCTCGTATGAATGGCATATTTTCTAATCTTTCTAATCTTCAAGCGCATTGCATCCATCTTGATCTTGTGATCATCGATTTACATCCGCAACATGCAACTCCAATATCATCTTCTCCTCCTCAATTTTTCTAATTTTTTCCTTCAACAAATTGTTTTCTTCTTCAACTAAATTTAACCTCTCGACAATAGGGTCGGTTGAATTTCCGTTCAACAACCTCCTAGATGAATAAAATCTATGTCACGCTTGGTCGGCATAATTGTCATAAACAATAAATGAACCAATAGTTATGAAAAGATAATATATACCACATCCGAATCATAGATGTGACGAGGGCCGACGGGCGGATACCAAAACCATCGCACTATATAAGATGCAATAATAAAAGTAAGAAAATTATACAAGTATATATCTATCTAAACATACAATAAGAATATTTTTCCTTTCGGAAAGAAGATAAGAACAAGAGGCTCACCACGGTGGTGCCCGCCATGAGATCGGAAGGGTGATCGACGACGTGAAGACGGGATGGGGCGGACGGACCGCTAAACCTAGACAAATATGGAGGAAAATGGAGCTTGGCGGTCGAGCTTGGAGAGGAGAAACCTTAAGTAGTGTGGCTCGGCATTCCATCGAACACCTTGTGTGCATATGAGGTGAGCTAGAGCACCACCTAAGCCTCTCCCTCGGGTTAAAAAAAACAGAAAGCAGTGTGCTCGCTTCTGCGCTGGGGTATATATAGGCATCACCATTGGTCCCGGTTGGTCGCATTAACCGACTACTGGTTCCTTTGGTCCCGTTCGTGCAAGAACCGGACGAATGGTTGAGCCAGGAGCGGGATCATTGGTCCCGGTTCATCCTACCAACCGGGACCAAAGGTCCAGACGAACGGGACCAATGGCCCACGGGTCGCCGCCCCGGGCTCACTTAACCGGTCCGATGTTCCCATTGGTCCCGGTTCTCGATTGAACCGACTAATGCGCTGACCGCCTCGACCATTGCCCTTTTCTACTAGTGTAGGTCGCTTCTTAGTCCTATAGAAGGAGCTGTATAGTTATTGTACCCCATAGCATGTTTGCGCCAGATGCAGCGTGAAGCATTTGTTTGCTTGTAAAGCATTTTTACCATGTCTATTGGAGAAATGTATGCACATGTTTGCCAAGTAGTAAGGAAGGGCATATTGCTCCCTGCATAATCTATTTTCATGC
Organism: Aegilops speltoides; assembly: GCA_021437245.1. NCBI lineage: Eukaryota > Viridiplantae > Streptophyta > Magnoliopsida > Poales > Poaceae > Aegilops > Aegilops speltoides. The sequence continues at coordinate 35,995 of JAHHZJ010001241.1, read as the reverse complement.
AAGAGTGTGTGTGTGTCCACCACGAAAGAGATGAGAGATTAAGGTTGAGAGGTTTGTGGCCAACATTATTCTCACATGTACATTGGCTATCACACACAAGTCCATATAACATGTTTGGTTTGCCTTTTTTTTTGTCTTTTTTCGTGATAGTTGTATATACATCAGTTTTCTTCAACGTTTTTTCTCATTAGTTATGTTTATCTTTACCTCTGTAGATTTTGACTGGTTTATGTAACTTAATTAACGCCAGTATACTTTGTTGTCCCATATGTAGTTCAGATTTTTGTGTGTTTTTTAAATGCAGGATCTGTTTTTATTTGTACGATGTCCAAACCCAAATCGTGCACCCCCTGATCTGTGTGTTCTGTTCATTGCGGTTTTTCGGAGATATAATTTTCCAACAGCAAAAAATCTTGTGTTTTGGACTTGCAGTAGAATGTTTTGGTGTTGGTATTTTAAACAAGCGAAAATTAGGATCCCTTGATTCAGCGTCCTGACAACCAGCTTAATACATATATTTATTCTTGAAAACGTGATTCATTTTTTTTACAAATGTTTTTCAGCTATCTTTTTCTTTTCTTTTTGAAAAGGAGTACTTAGCCTACATGCGCATTGGTGGTTCTTGTCTTCGCAACCATGAGAAGAGCCTTTTCTTTTCTTCTCTTTTTTGTCTCTTTTGTTGTCCCACCGCACAAGAAATGAGGTTATACATGAATACACCAACCTCGTCATGTGGCAAATGCCTCATTGTCATAGTAGGCAAAATAGGCGCACCCGACGCCCCTCCCCGAGGCATCCATGGCGGCTGTTGAGCCACACAAGGAATAAACGAGGTCGGCTAGGCTGCACCGCCTTTCCTCACCCACTATGTCTTCTTCCCGCCGCTAACGTGTCCTCCTCTATCACTTGTATCAATACCTAGAACTTACAGCAGACATCACTTCGAAAACAGAATAATTCAGTTGGCCCCGACAACCACCGTAGAAGCTCACCGCGAGACTTAATGACGGGTTGTACCGGAGCGAGTTGGAGTTATGCTTCCATAACGCCGCAAGAGGGACACAACGCCCATCGACCATGGGCACCTCCTAAGGCTCTTGGTTCCATGACAGCAGTGATCGGACATACCGGCTAAACATGTTCTATATCATGCTTTACCCGGAATGTTTTTGTTGGCCTTCGCTTCACAGGTTCACAGCCCAGCCCACTACTACCCAAAGCTGAAAAACTAATGTACATGCGACGCGAGGGAATACAACCAGTCTCTCCACCTTGTCTCTTCGCTTCTCATAGACGGCGAGCGCAGGACTAGTTGGTGGCTAGAGAGGCTCACGGCTGGCCTAGAGCCCTAGATGCACATCCGTGGCGTAGTGATGGCCAGTGTCAGTCTAGCTGTCCCTCTACCCTCCTTCCTCACTCGTCGGCTTCACAATTCCTTCAATAATATTAGTCATTGAATAATTTAGGACTCGATAAGGGTCACATGTGTATCGCTGACCTTGACATGTTTTTGAGTTTGCAAAATGCAGCGCACAGATGGTTCCTTGGGCTTTGCACACGAGTACCCTGTCATCTAGCATAGCGACCGGACGGAGCGACGTTTGTGGCCAGTCCCATCGGATGATGTAGCGCTTGTCCCATTGTGGCAGGTTGGAGCCAGCACCGCCCATGTCGGTGCACATCCACATATCAAGCGATTGGCCGCCGCTTGCCGGGACAACACACAACTCTCCACGCAGCTCAGATAAGGTGGAATTCTTTTGGTCGAGCAAACACCAGCAAGGAGGCGGCGGAAGGATGCTGAATGTTTCGTTGTCCAACCTTAACCGTGGAAACCAGTCATAGGATGCTGATATTGGCCGATGGTCCAGAAGAACCCCGAAGAAAACTGTTTTCTGCCATAACATGATGGGTGCGCGCGCTTACCATGTCCGCGCGCCAATGGTCGATCCCTATGGTGAACACCTCCACATATCAAACGATTGGTCATCGCTTGTCGGGACATACTACACAACTCTCCACGCAGCTCAATAAGGTGGAGGTTTTGGCTGAGCAAACCAGCAAGGAAGCGGCGAAGGACGTTGAATGTTTTGTCCAATCTTAACCGGAGGAAACCAGTCATAGCTCTGCCGATATGGCCGATGGTCTAGAGGAAGGACCCCGAAGAATATTGTTTTCGCCATAACATGATGAGGTGTGTGCTGCACCACCGCCGCGCCAATGTTGGTCGGTCCTTATGGTGAACACCTCTGCATGAGGTGTCAAGGGCCAACGCTTGGCTACCGATTCCCAAGAAAATACCGAGGGTGGGCGAGAAACGCGGATACTGTGGTTACCATGAAATTCTAGGAAATAATACCGCCAATTTTTAAAATGCAATTTGAATTCATAATTTTCTGACCTAGGAATATATTAGTATAGAGCTCAAATAGTTTAGGAAGTTATCACATGCAGTGATAGGTTCTCCTGTCGGTCCTCAACGCATGCAGGTCGTGGGATCAATTCTCCAACTGTGATTTTGAATTTTTATTTAAGAGTTGCACAGAGCTACATGTTTCACAGGTGAGTGTGTCCCTACTTGACCAGACTATCCTGTTGAAATTCAAATATTTTTTGCTCACGCTTGAAATTCAAAATAGTTTGCTCGGCACGCAGCTTTCTCGTAGCGAGAAACGCTGTATCGGGTGGTAGCCATTTTCCACCCGTACCTAAAACCCCGCAAGTGGCCAATGTGAGGCCAAAATCGTGGAAGAAGCGCCAATGATAAATATCGGCAAGGGTTGCACCCACACTAGTAGAAAAAGGGCAATGGTCCAGCCGGGCCAGCCCATTAGTCCGTTCAGTCCTGTAACCGGGACCCAGGCATTGGACCCGGTCAGGAGCCCCTGGGCCGGGCCGGCCACGGGCCATTGGTCCCGGTTTGTCTGACCTTTTGTCCCTGGCAGGGACAACTGACCATGGGCTCGGCCTGCCCATCACCATTGGTCCCGATTCGGCTTGAACGGGACCAGGTGCACTTTAGTCCCGGTTCATGCCACCAATCGACTAAAGGGTTGGTCCTCAAGGTCGAGTTTAGTCCCACTCGCCAACCGGCGGGCGCCACACCGGTTTAAGCCCTCCTCTCTGCTTTGTTGAGCCTCTCAAAGTGAAAATAGATGCCCTTATATTTGACCCAATTCATACTGATTTCTCTCAAGTTCATAGAAATTTATTATGAATTTAGGTTGAATTCTCTATAGGCGATCTATGCTCATTTTTTAGTAAAGTTAATCACAAACTTGTGATTCACACAAATTTCAAAGATTCAAATTTTAACTATTCATGCCACCAACCGTTCATGCCACCAACCGACCAATGATATGCCTATATATACCATGCCAAAATGAAAGAGAGGCGAATGCTCATATGCACGCTGCTTAGCTTCGTGCCAACGTGGTGTGAGCATCAGCTTCCCTTCATCGCCTCTACACTCGTGGCTTATAAACCGCAAGAGTGCCTTCGCTTGCGAGCTGGACTAAAAATAGCTGCAGAAAGAATCAACTAAAATTTTTTACCGTTCATGCCATGAACCGTACTAAAGGTGCTCGTGGGCACCAGCCTTAAAACCTGTACCAAATAAAATGCCTTTGTAATAGCCTTAGAACTGTAATCAAGGAATCAACTAAAAGCTTTTATAAACCTCTAGTATTATTGAAACTAAAATTATATAGGATTTCTTTAAGAGAACCTTTATGAATGCAGTTTTGACATCCATTTGCCAAAGTTCATAAAATGTGGCAATTGCTAACATGATTCGGACAGACTTAAGCATCTCTACAGCTTGAGAAAATCTTATTGTAGTCAACACCTTCAATTTGTCAAGAACCTTTATGCATAAGTCGAGCTTTGTAGATAGTAACACTACTATCGCCGTCTGCCTTAATCTTGAAGATCCATTTATAGAATATGGCTTGCCGATCATCGGGCAACCCACTTAAAGTGTTGGGGAACGAGAAATTCAAAATTTTCCTACGGTCACCAAGATCTATCTATGGAGAAACCAGCAACGAGGGGAAGGAGAGTGCATCTACATACCCTTGTAGATCGCTAAGCGGAAGCTGCTCAAGAGAACGGGTTGAAGGAGTCGCTCATCGTGATCCAAATCACCGGAGATCCTAGTGTCGAACGGACGGCACCTCCGCTGCTCAACACACGCGACAGCCCGGGTGACGCCTCCCACGCCTTTGATCCAGCAAGGAGAGAGGAGAGGTTGAGGAAGACTCCATCCAGCAGCAGCACAACGGCGTGGTGGTGGAGGAGCGTAGTCAGCAGGGGTCAGCCACACCGCAAGATATGAGGAGAAGGAGAGAGGTATGGCTGCGCCAACAGAGGAGGAACTCTGTATTGGGCTGCTCCTATGCCTCCATATATATAGGGGGGAGGGGCTGCACCCACCTAGGTTTCACCCCTAGGGGCGGGGCCAGCCCCTGCATCCCATCTCTGGCGGCCAAAGGGGGAGGGAGGAGGCCTGGTGGGGCTTAGGCCCATCCGCCTAGGGTTTTCCCTCCCACTCTCCTCGCTTTGCCCTTTAGGGGCGACCAGCCCACCCGGAGCTGGTTCCTCCCACACATGGCTCCATGGCTCTCCGGGTAGGTGGTCTCACTTGGTGGACCTCGGACCTCCTGGTCCCGGTATCGCTATCGATAAAACCCAAACTTTCCTCGGTGACCAAACAGACTTCCATATAATTCTCCGACCATTCCGAACTCCTCGTGACGTCCGGATCTCATCCGACTCCAAACAACATAACCACATACAAGCTTCCTTTATAACCCTAGCGCCATCGAACCTTATGTGTAGACTTCACGGGTTCGGGAGACATGTAGACATGACCGAGACGTTTCTCCGTCAATAACCAACAGCGGATCTGGATACCCATGTTGCTTCTACATGTTCCACGATGATCTCATCGGATGAACCACGATGTCAAAGACTCACGATCCAGATACACCCTTTGTCCATCAGTATTTTACTTGCCCGAGATTCGATCGCGGTATACCGATACCTTGTTCAATCTTTACCGCAAGTTTTTACTCTGCCCGAACACATCATCCCGTGATCAACCCCTTAATCACATTGTGCACATTATGATGATGTCCTACCGAAAGGGCCCAGAGATACCTCTCCGCTTGCACGGAGTGACAAATCAGCCTCGATCCGTGTCAACCCAATGACACTTTCGAGATACCCGAGTGCACCTTTATAGTCACCCAGCCACGCGTGACGCTTGATACACCCAAAGCACTCCACGGTATCCGGGAGTTACACGATCTCATGGTCTAAGGAAGAGATACTTGACATTAGAAAAGCTCTAGCAAACTAACTACACGATCTTTATGCTATGCTTAGATTGTCTGTCCATCACATCATTCTCCTAATGATGTGATCCCGTCAATCTACATCCAATGTCCATAGTCAGAAACCATGACTATCTGTTGATCACAACGAGCTAGTCAACTAGAGGCTCACTAGGGACATAATCGTGGTCTATGTATTCACACGCTATTACGATTTCGGATAATACAGCTTATAGCATGAATAAAAGACAATTATCATGAACAAGGAAATATAATAATACTTTTATTATTGCCTCTAGGACATATTTCCAACAGTCCCACTTGCACTAGAGTCAATAATCTAGTTCACATCGCCATGTGATTAACATTGACAGTCACATTGCATGTGACCAACATCATCAAATGAGTTCGGGGTTTGATCATGTTTTGCTTGTGAAAGAGGTTTTAGTCAACGGGTCCAACCTTTCAGATCCATGTGTGCTTTAAAAAAAATTTAGGTCATATTGTAAATGCTGCTTCCATGCTCCACTTGAGCTATTCCAAATGGTTGCTCCACTATATGATCCGGTTTGCTACTCGAGTCATCGGATAGGTGTTAAAGCTTGCATCGACGTAATCCTTATCGAACTCTTTATCACCTCCATAATCGAGAAACATGTCCTTATTTACTCCAAGGACAATTTGATCGCTGTCCAATGATCCATTCCCTGACCGTTCTGTGACCCCTTGACTCCATAATGGCAAGGTATACTTCCTGCCAAGCAGACACAAAGACAGCATACCATAGAGCTCACGTTTGAAGTATAGTACGACGTTCATTCCTTTCTCAATTCTGTCGGCCAAGCTTTTAAGTCTCAACTTCACACCTATGCATCTTGTGCAAGAACCTCTTCTTTGGATCGAACTATCTTGAATCTTCTTCACATATGTCATATAGAATATGTTTACTTGAAAGTACCATTGCTGTTTTTGATCTATCCTCATAGACTTTTGATGCTCAATGTTCAAGTATGTTAATCTGTGCTTTCCATTGAAAACACTTTTCAAATAACCCTATCTATTTTCCAGAAATTCATTTCGCATCAACAATGTTTCAATAATATATCACCAGAAATTCGGTAGTGCTCCTACTCAATTCTTTGGAAATACAAGTTTTCACAAATTTGTATAAACCCAAAATCTTTGATCATCTTATCAAAGCATATATTTAAACTCATAGATGCTTACTCTGGCCTCATAGAAGGATCACTGGAGCCAAAGATACCTTTAAGCATCCTTTAGATCTGACAAGAACTTTTGATTGGTATCGACATACAACCTTTCACTTAGACCGGTCAAGAAACTTAAGCAGTTTTCTTCCATCCGCCGGTGATTATAAGTGCGCTAATGTTAATATGATTCCGCCTCGGATCTTAATTATCACTATTTGGGATGAGAAAATCTCATCGCAAGTCAACTCCTTGAATCTCAGAAAAACTTTCCGCCACAAGTTTTCATTTCATAGATAAAGACATTACCTCAGCTCCACTCCCGGTTCTTCAAAGATCCATTTATCTCAATGGCTTGGTTTATCATCGGGCAAGTCCACAAAAGTCCGTTTGTTCCGACACATGGATCCCATTTCTGATTTCATGGTTTCTGAATTCATTGGCTTTGAATCTAATGCCCACAACTTCCTCCATAGTTTAGTAGGTTCATTGTTGCCTTAGCAACATGACCTTCAAGACAGGATTACCTGTAGCACCTGCCAGCAAGACGAAGATCCTTGCTACCATAATGCAGTTACTGGAGTGACTTGATTCAACTTTCAATGACTAATATGCGTTTCTACTTAAATTGGTTTAGCTGCCACAGACACAACTTCTTTGCCCCCGCTATATACTTGTTAAAGATGTAATCATCAAACTCATCAAGCATCCACCATTCTCCCACTCAACTTTCCGGTGATGTTCTTTCTTCCCAGAAAGGACTGGATTCAAGAAATACCCCTCATGTATTGGGATCTGAATTAGGAGGTATGCCGGAATCGCTTAGTGTCCTATTAAGATGCATTTTATCCGTCGTCTTAGTTTGTCAACTCGAAAAATTCTCATAAGGCTGGAGCTCCCAATCTTTTAAGAAATGTGACAATTTAGGTTTCTCTAAACTATGTCTATAAGGTGTCATCTCAATATGAATTACGTTGCCTTATTTGAAGTCAATGTGGCTACCTTTAATGTCACATAAATGGCAGTAGCACTGGATAAGAGATATCAGCAGGCCACCTATATCCAATAGGGTGCAATTATGACGCTCTGATAATACCATGAAACTATGGTGTTCCCAGAGGCATTACCAGAAACACCTTTAGATGCCTTAATTATGCCAAAGTTCAGATACTCGTGAGACTCATCTCATGATCATATCACAGACATTTCATCCTCTTGTTATTTATGATTTTCAACTTCAGTCTGAAATCATTTGAACTATTCGTCAATTCGTATCTCTGTGTGTTTCATCAAGCAAATATACTCCAACATTTACTCAATCATCCTCAGAGCAAGAACAGGTACTATATTCATCGTAGTTCGGAAGACTCATTGAAATGCACATCGAAATGTGCCATTCCCAACAAGTTGCCATCTCATTCCATCTTACCGGTAAGGCTATTCAAATTATCTGTGTAAAATACTATATCTCAAGTGATTCAAAATCAACTGAGTCCAAATGATCCAGCCAGCAAGAGCTTCTTCAAAGTATATATACACCAATAGATATGGTTCAGATGTTCCAAACTTTTTCAAAAACGAAAGGAACTAAAGATCCATCAACATGGTGAAGGAAATATGCCCTAGAGGCAATAATAAAGTTATTATTTATTTCCTTATTTCATGATAAATGTTTATCATTCATGCTAGAATTGTATTAATCCTAAATATGATACATGTGGAATGCATAGACAAAACAAGGTGTCACTAGTATGCTCTACTAGACTAGCTTGTTAATCAAAGATGGTTATGTTTCCCACCATGAACAAAGAGTTGTTATTTGATTAAGGTCACATCATTAGTAGAATGATCTCATTGACATGACCCATTCCATTAGCTTAGCACACGATCGCTTAGTATGTTGCTACTGCTTTTATCCATGACTTATACATGTTCCCAGAATTATGAGATTATGTAACCCTGCCACCGGGAGGAACACTTTGGTGCTACCAAACGTCACAACGTGAATCGGGTGATTATAAAGTACTAATTGTGTCTCCAAAGGCGTATGTTGGGTTGATATTTATCGAGATTAGGTTTTATTACTCCGATTGCTCTGAGGTATCTCTGGCCCTCTCTCATTAATACATCACTCAAGCCCTTGTAGTGTTACTACAACCAATGAGGTTAGTTAGAGATGATGTATTTTGAACGAGTAAAGAGATTTACCAAGAACGAGATTGAACTAGGTATTGATACTTCACGATCAATCTTGCAAGTAATATACCGATGACAAAGGAACAATGATACAAAGCGTCCTGACCGATAAAGATCTTCGTAGAATATGTAGGAACCAATATGGGCATCCAGTCCCGCTATTGGTTATTGACCGTGAAGAAGTTCTAGGTCATGTCTACATTGTTCTCGAACCGTAGGGTCCGCACGCTTATGCTCTCATGATGCTTATTATGAGTTTATGTATTTTGATGTAACCAGAAGTTCGTGAGTCCCGGATGTGATCACGACATGACGAGGAGTCTCAAATGGTCGAGACATAAAGATTGATATTTGAAGCCTATATTTGAGTTCCTGAATGTTCCGGTGAAAACAGAATTTACTGAGTACCGGAGGTTACCGAACCCTCTCGGGAGGTAAATGGGCCTAGTGGGGCCTTTGTGGAAAGGAGAAAAGGCCAGCTCCTAGGTGGCTGCACAGCCTCCCTCCCTAGTCCTATTAGGATTCAGGAAAGGGGCCGGCCTCTCTTTCCCTCCCAGAACCCATCCCAACTAGATTGAGGGGGAATCCTACCTGAGGGAGGGACTCTCAAGCGCCTCCTGGCTTCCCGCCCCTCCCCTTCCTTTATATACTAAGTAAAGGCACCTAGGACACACAAGTATTGATCACGAGATCGCCTTAGCTGCAAAGTGTGCCCCCTCCACCATATTCCACTTCGGCCATATTGTCGCAAGCTTAGGCGAAGCCCTGCGCCGTGAAACATCAAGATCGCCACCACGCCTCAGGTATGACGAACTCTCCCTCAACACTCTACCGGATCGGAGCAATGGAGGGACGCCATCGAGCTGTACGGTGTCAAGAACTGGGGGCGCGGAGAACGCGCCGGATCATTGGATCGCGAGGAGAACGGACGACTACTTCCCTGACACGCTAGATCGCCCGCTCGGGTCTATATGTATGACAACACTCTCCTCTCGCTATTCATCACCATGATCTCGCGTGCGAGGGAAATTTTTGAAATTACTACGCTCCCCAACAAAGGCATCCGAGCCAGGTTTTATGGTTTGATGTTTTGCACCAGTAGAACACAAGTGAGTTGTGGGCGTTACATGTCATACTACCTACCAAAGATGTCATACTTTGGGTTCAGCGGTATTGTGAGATGAAGCTGCCTGCACCGACATTACGCAGACGCTTACGCTGAGACCTGGTTTCACCGCCACGCAAGCACTCGCTCTTAAAGGTGACCTGGTGTCGCCGTCTCTCACTTTAGTTGAACTGCGGCGCGGCCACCGTCCTTGAGAAGGTTAAACGGAGTCTATTTGACGAAGTATCGCTGTGGTTTTGATGCGTAGGTGAGACCGGTTCTGCTAAGCCCGAGCAGCCATCGTGAAAATTTGCAACAACAAAGTAGAGGACGCCTAACTTGTTTTTGCAGTAAGGCATGTGATGTGATATACCGTCAAGACGTGATGCTATATTTTATTGTATGAGATGATCATGTTTTGTAACCGGTTATCGGCAATCGGCAGGAGCCATGGTTGTCGCTTATTGTATGCAATGCATCGCTTGTAATGCTTTTACTTTATCACTAAGCGGTAGAGATAGTCGAGAAGCATAAGATTGCGCAGACGACAACGATGCTACGATGGAGATCAAGGTGTCGCGCGCGATTGATGGTGATCATGGTGTTGCCGCGAGATGGAGATCACGGAGCACAAGATGATGATGACCATATCATATCACTTATATTGATTTGCATGTGATGTTTATCTTTATGCATCTTATCTTGCTTTGATTGACGGTAGCATTATAAGATGATCTCTCACTAAATTATCAAGAAGTGTTCTCCTAGTATGCAACCAAAGTTAAAGTTCGTCGTGCTCCGCAGCACCACGTGATGATCGGGTGATAAGTTTCCACGCTCCATCTACAACGGGTGTAAGCCAGTTTTGCACACGCAATACTCGGTTATACTTGATGCACCCTAAGTATATGCAATATGGCCTCAACACAGAGACCGAAAGGTCGAGCGTGAATCATATAGTAGATATGATCAACATAAGATGTTCACCATTGAAAACTACTCCACTTCACGGATGATCGGTTATGGTTTAGTTGATTTGGATCACGGATCACTTAGATGACTAGAGAGATGTTTTCAAGTGGGAGTTCTTAAGTAATATGATTAATTGAACTTAAATTTATCATGAACTTAGTACCGATAGTATCTTGCTTGTTTATGTTTGATTGTAGATGGGCTCTGTGCCGTTGTTCCGCTGAATTTTAATGCTGCTCCTGAGAAAGCAAAGTTGAAAGATGATGGTAGCAATAACGATCGGTCCAGAATTCGAGGATTATCCTCATTGTTGCATGTGAAGAGTTATGTCCTCGATGCGCAATCGCCAGGTGCCGTGCTTCAGCCGATGCAATCGGATTTACGCTAAGAACGCTCATGCTAGCAAAAGCTGATGACTACTTATAGTTCAACAGCCATGCTTTACGGCTTAGAATCGACTTCAACGACGCTTTGAACGCCATGGAGCATATGAGATGTTCCAGAGTTGAAGTTGATATTCCAAAGTAATGCCCGGATTGAGAGATATGAAGTTCCAATAAGTTCTATAGCTGCAAGATGGAGAGAATAGTTCATAGTGAGCATATACCGTAATGTCCGGGTACTACAATCACTTGATAATTGGGAGTTAATCTTCCGATGATTGTGCCATTATGTAATTTTCAATCAACGCCACCAAGCTAGAAGGCTTTGGATGAACTATAATATGCAAGGGTTAGTAAAGACTATACTCGAGCTCTTCTGAATGCTAAAGGCTGCGGAGGTAGAAATCAAGAAGGAGCATCAAGTGTTGATGGTCAATAAGACCACTAGTTTCAAGAAGAAAGGAAAGGAAGGAACTTCAAGAAGAACAGCAAGCAAGTCAGAGAAGAAACCCAAGTCCGACCTAAGCCCTAAACTGAAGTGCTTACATCGCAAGCGAATGGTCATCGGAAGCGAACTGCCCTAAGTATTTGGCTGATAAGAAGGATGGCAGGTGAACAAAGTATATGTGATATACATGTTATTGATGTACCTTACTAGAGCTCGCAGTAGCACTGGTATTTGATACCGGGTTCTATAATATTTGCAACTCAAATGGACTACGGATTGGGCTTAACAACCGCAAAGGACGTAGGTGACGGCGTGTGAAATGGTTCCAAATGGATGTGATCGCATCGGCACGCTACCTCTACATCTACCTTTCGGATTAGTTTTAGACCTAAATAATTGTTATTTGGTTGCGTCATGAGCATGAACATTATATCCGGATCTCGTTTAATGCAGACTTGTTATTCATTTAAATTGAGAATAATGGTTGTTCTATTTATATGAGTAATATCTTTTATGGTCATGCACCCTTGAGGAATGGTCTATTTTGATGAATCTCGATAGTAGTGATACACATATTCATAATGTTGAAACCAAAAGATGCAGTGAGTTGATAATGATAGTAACTTATTTGTGGCACTCGCCGCTTAGGTCATATCGGTGTAAAGCGATGAAGAAACTCCATATCGATGGACTTTGGAGTCACTTTGATTATGAATCACTTGATACTTGTAACCGCAATGTTCTATGGGCAAGATGACTAGAACCCGCTCTCCCAACTTTATGGAGAGAGCAACAGATTTGTTGGAAATCATACACAGATGTATGTGGTCCAATGAATGTTGAGGCTCGTATGATATCGTTATTTTCTCACCTTCACAGATATGTTGAAGTGATATGGGTATATCTACTTAATGAAACATAAGTCTGAAACATTTGAAAAGTTCAAAGAATTTCAGAGTGAAGTTGAAATCATCGAATAAGAAAATTAAATTTCTACGATCCGATCGTGGAGGTGAATATTTGAGTTACGAGTTTGGTCACATTTGAAACATCATGTGGAATAGTTTCACAACTCACGCCACCCTTAACACCACAATGTAATGGTGTGTCCGAACGTCAGAATCGCATTTTACTAGATATGGTAATGATCTATGATGTCTCTTACAGATTTACTCGCCATCGCTTTTGGGGTTATGCTCTAGAGACGGGCCTATTCACGTTAAATAGAACACTTTAAACTGCTGAGACGACACCTTTATGAACTGTGGTTTAGCAAGAAACCAAAGTTGTCGCTTCTAAAGTTTGGGGATGATGCTTATGTGAAAAGCTTCAACTCGATAAGCTCAAACCCAAATTGAGAAATGTGTCTCACAGGATACCCAAAGGAAAGAGGTGGGTACACCTTCATCACAGATCCGAAGGCAAGACATTTGTTGTTAAAATGGATCCTTTCTAGAGAAGGAGTTTCTTCCTAAAGAAGTGGAGTGGAGGAAAGTAGAACTTGATGAGGTAATTTTTCTCCTTACTTGAAAGTAGTTCATCGTAGTAAATCGCTTTCAGACACCTACACCAAGTAGTGAGGAAGTTGATGATGTTGATCATGAAACTTCGATCGGTTACTACAGAACCCTCAGATCAACCAGAGTAAGATCCGCACTGTAGTGGTACGGTGTATCCTGCTCGGAAATCATGCTACTAGACTCATGATGAACCTACTAACTATGAAGAAGCGATGGTGTTCCCAGATTCCGCAAAATGGCTGAGGCCATGAAATCTGAGATGGGATCCATGTATGAAAAACAAAGTATGGATTTTGGTTGACTTGCCCGAGGGTAGGTGCTAATAGAAAACAAGTGGATCTTCAAGAAGAAGACCCACTTACTGGTAGAATGTTACCGCTTTAAAGCTCGACTTGTCGCAAAAGGTTTTCGGCAAGTTCAAGGATTGACTACGATGAGACCTTTCTCACCAGAAGCGATGCTTAAGTCTCAGTCTAATTCATGTTAGCAATTGCCGCATTTTTATGATTATGAAATTTGGCAAATGGATGTAAAGACTGCATTCTTAATGGATTGGAAGAAGAGTTGTATGATGCAACCTGTAAGGTTTTATCGATCCAAAGGAGCTAACAAAGTGCAAGCTCCAGCGATCCATCTATGGACTGTGCAAGCATCTCGAGTTGGAATAAACGCTTTGATAGTGTGATCAAAGTATTTGGGTTTGTACTGCACTTTGGAGAAGCCCAGATTACAAGAAAGTGAGTGGGAGCTCAGCAGCATTTCTGATATTATATGTAGATGACATATTGTTAATCGGAAATGATATAGAATTTCGGATAGCATAAAGGGATACTTGAATAAGAGTTTTCAATGAAAGACCTCTGAAGCTGCTTATATATTGAGCATTAAGATCTATAGAGATAGATCAAGACGCTTAATTGACTTTCAAAGCACATACCTTGACAAAATTTTGAAGAAGTTCAAAATGGATCAAGCAAAGAAAGGGTTCTTGCCTGTATATAAGGTGTGAAGTTGAGTAAGACTCAATGACCCTACCAATGAAGATAGAGAGAAATGAAAGATGTTCCCATGCTTCAAATGTATAGGCTCTATCATGTATGCAATGCGGTACTGCACTAATGTGTGCCTTTGCTATAAGTTTAGGTAGGAGGTGTTCAAAGTAATCCAGAGGGATCACCGGGACAGCGGTCAAGAACATCCCAATAATACCTGAAAGGGACTAAGGATATGTTTCTCGATATGGAGGTGACAAAGAGCTCATCGAATGGTTACGTTGATGCAAGTTTTGACACCGATCCGACGATTCTAAATCGTAGATCGGATACGTATTTACACCAAAACGAGGATTGCCACAGTGCTTCTAAACAAAGCGCCGAAAGGTGATCTACATGTGAAGCGGAGTACAGTAGCTTCCGAAGCAGCTAATGAAGGAGTCTCGATGAAGGAGTTCATATCCCATCTAGGTGTCATACACTAGTGCATCGGGTCCAATGAAATCTTCTGGGACAACATCGAGCACTTGCCTTAGCAAAGGAATCCAGATTTGACCGAAGAGGACCAAGCACATCAAGAGCTGTTTCAATTCCATCCGGACTTAGTCCGTGGGAGACAGAGATTTGCAAGATACATACGGATCTCAATGTTGCATCTGGCCGACCAAGGCTTCTTCCATTTGAGCAAAACACGATGAATGTACCAAGACTGCATGGTGTTAGAATCATTACTATGTAATCTAGATTATTGACTTAGTGCAAGTGGGAGATCAAGGAAATATGCCCTAGAGGCAATAATAGTTATTATTTATTTCTTATTTCATGATAAATGTTTATCATTCATGCTAGAATTGTATTAACCTAAAACATGATACATGTGTGAATGCATAGACAAAACACATATGTCACTAGTATGCCTCTACTAGACTAGCTTTGTTAATCAAAGATGGTTATGTTTCCCCACCATGAACAAAGAGTTGTTATTTGATTAACAAGGTCACATCATTAGTAGAATGATCCGATTGACATGACCCATTCCATTAGCTTAGCACACCATCGCTTAGTATGTTGCTACCGCTTATCCATGACTTATACATGTTCCCGTAGAATTATGAGATTATGCAACTCCTGCCATCGGAGGAACACTTTGGTGCTACCAAACGCCACAACGTGAATCGGGTGATTATAAAGGAGTACTATGTGTCTCCAAAGGCGATGTTGGGTTGGTGTATTTCGAGATTAGGTTTTGTCACCCGATTGCCCGAGAGGTATCTCCGGGGTCTTCCTGCAATACACATCATTAAGCCTTGCAAAACATTACAACCAATGAGTTAGTTGTGAGATGATGTATTACTTAACGAGTAAAGAGATTTGCTTGTAACGAGATTGAACTAGGTATTGATAATCACGATCAATCTCGCAAGTAACATACCGATGACAAAGGAACAACGATGATGTTATGCGGTCCTGACCGATAAAGATCTTCAGAGAATATGTAGGAACCAATATGGGCATCTGTGTCCCGCTTATTGGTTATTGACCTAGAATAGTTCTAGGTCATGTCTACATTGTTCTCGAACTGTAGGGTCGGTGCACGCTTAAGGTTTCAATGACAACGCTTATTATGAGTTTATGTATTTTGATTGTACCAAGAAGTTCTGGACTCCCGGATGTGATCACGACATGACGACGAGGAGTCTGAAATGGTTTAGGAGCATAAAGATTGATATATTGGAAGCCTATTTGGAGTTCGGAATGTTCCGTGACGAGGAATTTGTCGGGCACCGGAGGTTACCGAACTTCGGGAGGTAAATGGGTTTAGTGCCTCGGTGGAAAGAGAAAGGGCTGCCCTGTGGTCAAGCATTTCTTCCTAGTCCTACTAGACTAGGAAGTGTCGCCCTCTTTTCCCTCCCAGTTAACTTATTCAACTAGATTGATGGAGTTCATTCCCCATAGAGATCGCCGCCCTTGTTTGGCCGGTATTCTCCCCTAAAGCTTTTATATATACGGGCAGGGGGCACCCAGGACACACAAGAATTTGATCTACGGACAACACACTGCGCCGAGGCCAAAGACGGTGGTAACAGAGCGAGTGCAACGAGGCTTGGGGACGCCAGCGACACCTTGGCCGGGAATGAGCCATGGCTGGAAATGACTCCATTTGCCGCCACATCTCATGTGGACGCAAGTCGAAAGGTAACGGTTCGAGTGTTGGGGATGCTGACTTGCGACAAGTCTGGTTCTTTTTAAGATTTAGACTTTAGAGGGATGGCCGAAGGCGACGGTGAAGGGAGGGTCGGGTAGCTATGCTGGCGGGAGGGTAGGCGGCCTCGGGCCGCAGAGGCAGGCAAATCGGTTAGTGTCGGCAGGGGACAATTGAATAACGAAAGGAAACAATACCGACTCGATGTTGATGAAGGTACGATATCCGTCGGATGCTCATCCAACGGTGCGACGGAATCAACTTGCCACACAACATTTTGTAGACGACTTGCCCTTAGTCGGGCCCTAATTTCGAAGGATCGTACTCCATGTAATGCGCATAGGCACGATACAAGTAGCACTATCGATGTCACCCCGAAGCATCATGGCCGATCCCTTGGTACAGAGCCGAGTCGCATGGCCTCACATTCGGTCTATATCTTTCTTGAAGATGAAACACATACTCACATATACATACTCATATGACGGAGGAATATACTTCCATGCCCACAAACTCGCAGATATTCCATCCCAAATTCCCAATGAATTGCTGAATTTTGCTTGCCCCATGTATAACTAGATTGGGACCAAGCTTGGAACATAAGATATCACATCGAAGTTGGCCTTGCTTCCGAGTGGGAACTCAACGGTAGTGTCTGCCTCCAGGTTGTAGTATTTCAGACTTTTCACTCAAAATTTATCGTTGACCTTGACATGTTTTTGAGTTTGCAAAATGCAGCGGCACAGATGGTTCCCTTGGGCTTTGCACACGAGTACCCCGTCATCTAGCATAGCGACCGGACGGAGCGACGTTTGTGGCCAGTCCCACTGGATGATGTAGCGCTTGTCCCATTGTGGCAGGTTGGAGCCAGCACCGTCCATGTCGGTGCACATCCACATATCGCGATTGGCCGCCGCTTTGCCGGGACATGCTACACACAACTCTCCACGCAGCTCAGACAAGGTGGAATTCTTTGGTCGAGCAACGACCAGCAAGGAGGCGGCGGAAGGATGCTGAATGTTTCGTTGTCCAACCTTAACCGGTGGAAACCAGTCATAGGATGCTGATATTGGCCGATGGTCCAGAAGAAGGACCCCTGGAAGAAAACTGTTTTCTGCCATAACATGATGGGTGCGGCGGCTGCGCCCATGTCCGCGCCAATGCTGGTCGATCCCTATGGTGAACACCTCCACATATCAAACGATTGGTCATCGCTTTGCCGGGGACATACTACACACAACTCTCCACGCAGCTCGAATAAGGTGGAGGTCTTTTGGTTGAGCAACGACCAGCAAGGAAGCGGCGGAAGGACGTTGAATGTTTCGCTGTCCAATCTTAACCGGAGGAAACCAGTCATAGCCTGCCGATATTGGCCGATGGTCTAGAGGAAGGACCCCTGGAAGAATATTGTTTTCTGCCATAACATGATGAGGTGTGGCGGCTGCACCACCGTCTGGCGCCAATGTTGGTCGGTCCCTATGGTGAACACCTCTGCATGAGGTGTCAAGTGGCCAACGTTTTGGCTACCGATTCCCAAGAAAATACTGAGGGTGGGCGAGAAACGCGGATACCGTGGTTACCGTGAAATTCTAAGGAAATACCGCTCGAATTTTTAAAATGCAATTTGAATTCATAATTTTCTGACCTAGGAATATATTAGTATAGAGCTCAAATAGTTTAGGAAGTTACTGTTGCAGTGATAGGTTCTCCTGCCGGTCCTCAACGCATGCGAGGTCGTGGGATCAATTCTCCAACTGTGATTTTGAATTTTTATTTAAGAGTTGCACAGTAGCTTACATGTTTCACAGGAGTTTGTGTCCCTACTTGACCAGACTATCCTGTTGAAATTCGAAATATTTTGCTCGCACGCTTGAAATTCAAAATAGTTTGCTCGGCACGCAGCTTTCGTGGGTAGCGAGAACGCGGTATCGGGTGGTAGCCGAATTTTCCACCCGTACCCAAAACCCCGCAAGTGGCCAATGTGAGGCCAAAATCGTGGAAGAAGCGCCAATGATGTAGTCATCGGTGCAAGGGTTGCACCCTACACTAGTAGAAAAGGGGCAATGGTCCAGCCGGGCCAGCCCATTAGTCCTGTTCAGTCCGTAACCGGGACCCATGGGGCATTGGACCCGGTTCAGGAGCCCCGGGGCCGGCCGGGCCACGGGCCATTGGTCCCGGTTTGTCTCGACCTTTGGTCCCGGTTGGTGGGACGAACCGACCAATGGGCCTCGCCTCGCCCATCACCATTGGTCCCGATTCGTGGCTTGAACCGGGACCAAAGGCTGCCCTTAGTCCCGGTTCATGCCACCAATCGACTAAAGGGTTGGTCCTCGCTATGGTCGAGTTTAGTCCCACTCGCCAACCAAGGGCGCCACACCGGTTTATAAGCCCTCCTCTCTGCCTTGTTGAGCTCCTCTCAAAGTGAAAATAGATGCCCTTATATAGGAATTTGACCTAATTCATACTGAATTTCTCTCAAGTTCATAGAAATTTATTATGAATTTAGGTTGAATTCTCTATAGGCGATCTATGCTCATTTTTTAGTAAAGTTAATCACAAACTTGTGATTCACACAAATTTCAAAGATTCAAATTTTAACTATTCATGCCACCAACCGTTCATGCCACCAACCGACCAATGATATGCCTATATATACCATGCCAAATGAAAGAGAGGCGCAATGCTCATATGCACGCTGCTTAGCTTCGTGCCAACGTGCAGTGAGCACCGAGCTTCCCTTCATCGCCTCTACACTCAGGGCTTATAAACCGCATGAAGTGCCTCTCGCCATGTAGCTGGGACTAAAAATAGCTGCAGAAAGAATCAACTAAAAACTCTTTTACCGTTCATGCCACGAACCGGTACTAAAAGGTGCTCGTGGGCACCAGCCTTAAAACCTGTACCAAATAAAATGCCTTTGTAATAGCCTTAGAACTGGTAATCAAGGAATCAACTAAAAGCTTTTATAAACCTCTAGTATTATTGAAACTAAAATTATATAGGATTTCTTTAAGAGAACCTTTAAGGAATGCAGTTTTGACATCCATTTGCCAAATTTCATAAAATGTGGCAATTGCTAACATGATTCGACAGACTTAAGCATCTCTACAGCTTGAGAAAATCTTATTGTAGTCAACACCTTCAATTTGTCAAGAACCTTTTATGCATAAGTCGAGCTTTGTAGATAGTAACACTACTATCAGCGTCTGTCTTAATCTTGAAGATCCATTTATAGAATATGGCTTGCCGATCATCGGGCAACTCCACCAAAGTGTTGGGGAACGTAGCAGAAATTCAAAATTTTCCTACGTGTCACCAAGATCTATCTATGGAGAAACCAGCAACGAGGGGAAGGAGAGTGCATCTACATACCCTTGTAGATCGCTAAGCGGAAGCGTTCAAGAGAACGGGGTTGAAGGAGTCGTTCTCATCGTGATCCAAATCACCGGAGATCCTAGTGCCGAACGGACGGCACCTCCGCGTTCAACACACGTACAGCCCGGTGACGTCTCCCACGCCTTGATCCAGCAAGGAGAGAGGGAGAGGTTGAGGAAGACTCCATCCAGCAGCAGCACAACGGCGTGGTGGTGGTGGAGGAGCGTGGTAGTCCAGCAGGGCTTCGCCAAGCACCGCAAGATATGAGGAGAAGGGAGAGAGGTATGGCTGCGCCAACAGGAGGAGGAACTCGTGTATTGGGCTGCTCCTATGCCTCCATATATATAGGGGGAGAGGGGGCTGCGCCCCCACCTAGGTTTCCACCCCTAGGGGGCGGCGGCCAGCCCCTGATCCCATCTGGTGGCGCCAAAGGGGAGAGAGGGAGGCGCACTGGGTGGGCCTTAGGCCCATCTCGCCTAGGGTTTTCCCTCCCACTCTCCCTCGCGCTTGGGCCCTTGTGGGGCGCACCAGCCCACCCGAGCTGGTTCCTCCCACACATGGCTCCATGCAGCCTCCGGGTAGGTGGTCTCACTTGGTGGACCCCGACCTCCCGTGGTCCCGGTACGCTATCGATAAAACCCAAACTTTTCCGTGACCAAAACAGACTTCCCATATATAAATCTTTACCTCCGACCATTCCGAACTCCTCGTGACGTCCGGGATCTCATCCGACTCCAAACAACATTCGTAACCACATACAAGCTTCCTTTATAACCCTAGCGCCATCGAACCTTATGTGTAGACCTCTACGGTTCGGGAGACATGTAGACATGACCGAGACGCTCTCCCATCAATAACCAACAGCGGATCTGGATACCCATGTTGGCTCCTACATGTTCCACGATGATCTCATCGGATGAACCACGATGTCAAAGACTCACGATCCCGTGATACAATTCCCTTTGTCCAGCGGTATTTTACTTGCCCGAGATTCGATCGCCGGTATACCGATACCTTGTTCAATCTCTTTACCGCAAGTCTCTTTACTCGCTCCGCAACACATCATCCCGTGATCAACCCCTTAATCACATTGTGCACATTATGATGATGTCCTACCGAGTGGGCCCAGAGATACCTCTCCGCTTGCACGGAGTGACAAATCCCAGCCTCGATCCGTGTCAACCCAATGACACTTTCGGAGATACCTGTAGTGCACCTTTATAGTCACCCAGCCACGCCAGACGCTTGATACACCCAAAGCACTCCTACGGTATCCGGGAGTTACACGATCTCATGGTCTAAGGAAGAGATACTTGACATTAGAAAAGCTCTAGCAAACTAACTACACGATCTTTTATGCTATGCTTAGGATTGTCTTGTCCATCACATCATTCTCCTAATGATGTGATCCCGTTATCAACGACATCCAATGTCCATAGTCAGAAACCATGACTATCTGCTGATCACAACGAGCTAGTCAACTAGAGGCTCACTAGGGACATACTGTGGTCTATGTATTCACACGTATTACGATTTCCGGATAATACAGCTTATAGCATGAATAAAAGACAATTATCATGAACAAGGAAATATAATAATACTTTTATTATTGCCTCTAGGACATATTTCCAACAGTCTCCCACTTGCACTAGAGTCAATAATCTAGTTCACATCGCCATGTGATTAATATTGACAGTCACATTGCCATGTGACCAACATCATCAAATGAGTTCTGGGGTTTGATCATGTTTTGCTTGTGAAAGAGGTTTTAGTCAACGGGTCTGAACCTTTCAGATCCATGTGTGCTTTGCAAAAAAAAAATTTAGGTCATATTGTAAATGCTGCTTCCATGCTCCACTTGGAGCTATTCCAAATGGTTGCTCCACTATACGTATCCGGTTTGCTACTCAGAGTCAGTCGGATAGGTGTTAAAGCTTGCATCGACGTAATCCTTTATGCCAACTCTTTATCACCTCCATAATCGAGAAACATGTCCTTATTTACTCCAAGGACAATTTTGATCATTGTCCAATGATCCATTCTCGATCATTCTTGTACCCTTGACCGACTCATGGCAAGGCACACTTCCGTGCGGTACACAAGATAGCATACTATAGAGCCTACGCCTCAAGTATAGGGACGACCTTCGCCCTTTCTCTATTCTGTCATGCGTCGAGCTTTTAAGTCTTAACTTCATACCTTACATCTTAGGCAAGAACTCCTTCTTTGATCGAACCATCTTGAACACCTTCAAGATCATGTTTAAGGTATATGCTCATTTGAAAGTACCATTGCCGCTTTTGATCTATCCTCATAGATCTTGATGCTCAATGTTCAAGTAGCTTAATCCAGGTTTTCCATTGAAAACACTTTTCAAATAACCCTATATATTTTCCAGAAAATCATTTCTGATCAACAATATGTCAATAACATATACTCACCAGAAATTCTATAGTGCTCCCACTCACTTCTTTGGAAATACAAGTTTCTCATAAATTTGTATAAACCCAAAATCTTTGATCATCTTATCAAAGTACATATTCCAACTCCGAGATGCTTACTCCAGTCCTTAGAAGGATCGCTGGAGCCAGCATACCTTTTAGCATCCTTAGGATCGACAAGAACTTTCGGATTGTATCACATACAACCTTTCCTTACGAAGACTGGTAAGGAAACTCGCTTTTGACATCCATCCGCCAGATTTCATAAATGCGGCTAATGCTAACATGATTCCGCCGGACTTAAGCATCGCTACGGATGAGAAAATCTCATCGTAGTCAACTCCTTGAACTTGTGAAAAACTTTTCGCCACAAGTCGAGCTTCATAGACGGTGACATCACCGTCCACGCCCGTCTTCTTCTTAAAGATCCATTTATCTCAATGGCTTGTCGATCATCGGGCAAGTCCACCAAAGTCCATGCTTTGTTCTGATACATGGATCCTATCTCGGATTTCATGGCTTCTAACCATTTGTCGGAATTTGGGCCCACCATTGCTTCTCCATAGCTTGTAGGTTCATTGTTGCCTAGCAACATGACCTTCAAGACAGGATTACTGTACCACTCTGAAGCAGTACGCATCCTTGTCACCCTACGAGGTACGGTAGTGACTTGATCCGAAGTTTCATGATCACTATCATAAGCTTCTACTTCAATTGGTGTAGGTGCCACAGGAACAACTTCCTGTGCCCTGCTACATACTTGTTGAAGTGATGGTTCAATAAACTCATCAAGTCTCCACCATCCTCCCACTCAACTTTTCGAGACAAACTTTTCCTCGAGAAAGGACCCGATTCAAGAAACAATCCCTATTGTTTTCGGATCTGAATTAGGAGGTATGCCCAACTGTTTTGGGTGTCCTATGAAGATGCATTTTATCCGCTTTGGGTTCGAGCTTGTCAACCTGAAACTTTTTCACATAAGCGTCGTAGCCCCAAACTTTTAAGAAATGACAACTTAGGTTTCTCTAAACCATAGTTCATACGGTGTCATCTCAACGGAATTACGTGGTGCCCTATTTAAAGTGAATGTGGTTGTCTCTAATGCCTAACCCATAAACGATAGTGGTAATTCGATAAGAGACATCATGGTACGCACCATATCCAATAGGGTGCAACTATGATGTTCGGACACACCATCAAACTATGGTGTTCCAGGCGGTATTAATTGTGAAACAATTTCCACAATGTCTTAATTATGCGTACAAAGTTCAGAATCAGATACTCATCTCTATGATCATATCATAGACATTTCATCCTCTTGTTACGATGATCTTCAACTTCACTCTGAAATTACTTGAACCATTCAATAATTCAGACTTGTGTTTCATCAAGTAAATATACTCAACATTTACTCGAATCATCTGTGAAGTAAGAACATAACGATATTCACTGCATGCCTCAGCACTCATTGGAATGCACACATCAAAATGTGTTACTTCCTACAAGTTGCTATCTTGTTCCATCTTACCGAGGCTTTTCACCATCTCGTGGTATGATTTGCATATCTCAAGTGATTCAAAATCAAGTGAGTCCAAACAATCCATCTGCATGGAGTTTCTTCATGCATATACACCAATAGACATGGTTCGCATGTCTCAAACTTTTCAAAAACGAGTGAATCCAAAGATCCATCAACATGGTGAAGGAAATATGCCCTAGAGGCAATAATAAAGTTATTATTTATTTCCTTATTTCATGATAAATGTTTATCATTCATGCTAGAATTGTATTAACCGGAAACATGATACATGTGTGAATGCATAGACAAAACAATATGTCACTAGTATGCCTCTACTAGACTAGCTTGTTAATCAAAGATGGTTATGTTTCCTGACCATGAACAAAGAGTTGTTATATGATTAACAAGGTCACATCATTAGTAGAATGATCTGATTGACATGACCCATTCCATTAGCTTAGCACACGATCGCTTAGTATGTTGCTACCGCTTATCCATGACTTATACATGTTCCTCGTAACTATGAGATTATGCAACTCCTGCTTACCGGAGGAACACTTTGGTGCTACCAAACGCCACAACGAATCGGGTGATTATAAAGGAGTACTACAGTGTCTCCAAAGGCGATGTTGGGTTGGCATATTTCGAGATTAGGTTTTGTCACTCCGATTGCTCGGAGAGGTATCTTCGGCTCTCTCGTAATACACATCATCAAGCCTTGCAAGCATTACAACTAATAAGTTAGCTGTGAGATGATGTATTACGGAACGAGTAAAGAGACTTGCCGGTAACGAGATTGAACTAGGTATTGATACCGACGATCGAATCTCGCAAGTAACATACCGATGACAAAGGAACAACGATGTTGTTATGCGGTCCGACCGATAAAGATCTTCAGAGAATATGTAGGAACCAATATGGGCATCCAGGTCCCGCTGTTGGTTATTGACCGAGAATAGTTCTAGGTCATGTCTACATTGTTCTCGAACCGTAGGGTCCGCACGCTTAAGGTTTCGGCGATGCTTATTATGAGTTTATGTATTTTGATGTACCAAGAAGTTCGAGTCCCGGATGTGATCACGGACATGACGAGGAGTCTCAAATGGTCGAGACATAAAGATTGATATATTGAAGCCTATATTTGGAGTTCGAATGGTTCCGTGAAAACAGGAATTTACCGAGTACCGGAGGTTACCGAACTTCCCGGAGGTAAATGGGCCTTAGTGGGCCTTGGTGGAAAGGAGAAAGGGCCAGCCCTAGGTGGTCACAGGCCCCCCCTTCCCTAGTCCTACTAGGACTAGGAAAGGGGCCGCCCTCTCTCTTTTCCCTCCGTGAATCCTATTCCAACTAGGATTGAGGGGAATCTACTCCCGAGGGAGTAGGACTCCTCGCGCCTCCCCTTGGCCGGCCGCCCCTCCCCTTGCTCCTTTATATACGGGGCAGGGGCACCCTAGGACACACAAGTATTGATCTACGGATCGCTCTTAGCCGCAGCGTGCCCCTCCACCATATTCCACCTCGGTCATACTGTCGCTTTAGGCGAAGCCCCGCGCCGTGAAACATCAAGATCGCCACCACGCCGTCAGGCCGACGGAACTCTCCTCGACACTCGGCTGGATCGAGTACGAGGGACGCCATCGAGCTGTACGTGTGTCAAGAACTCGGGCGCCGGAGTAACGGCGCCGGATCGGTCGGATCGCGAGGAGAACGACGACTACTTCCTCTACGCTGTGATCGCTCCGCTCGGGTCTACAAGGGTATGTGGACAACACTCTCCTCTCGCTGCTATTCATCACCATGATCTTGCGTAGCGAGGAAATTTTTGAAATTACTACGCTCCCCAACAAAGGGCATCCGAGCCAGGTTTTTATGGTTTGATGTTTTGCACGAGTAGAACACAAGTGAGTTGTGGGCGATACAAGTCATACTACCTACCAGCATGTCATACTTTGGTTCAGCGGTATTGTGAGATGAAGCGCCTGCATCGACATTACGCCAGACGCTTACGCGAGACTGGTTTCACCGCCACGAGCACTCGCTGCTTAAAGGTGACCGTGGGTGCCTGCTCTCTCACTTTAGTTGAACTGAAAGTGCTACGCCGGTCCTTGAGAAGGTTAAACGGAGTCTATTTGACGAAGTATCGCTGTGGTTTTGATGCGAGGTGAGACTGGTTCTTGCTTAAGCCCGTAGCAGCCACGTAAAATTTGCAACAACAAAGTAGAGGACGCCTAACTTGTTTTTGCAGGCATGTTGTGATGTGATATGGTCAAGACGTGATGCTATATTTTATTGTATGAGATGATCATGTTTTGTAACCGGTTATCGGCAATCGGCAGGAGCCATATGGTTGTCGCTTATTGTATGCAATGCATCGCTCGTAATGCTTTACTTTATCACTAAGCGTAGAGATAGTCGAGAAGCATAAGATTGGCGAGACGACAACGATGCTACGATGGAGATCAAGGTGTCGCTACGGTGACGATGGTGATCATGGTGTTGCTGCAGAGATGAAGATCACGGCACAAGATGATGATGACCATATCATATCACTTATATTGATTTGCATGTGATGTTAATCCTTTATGCATCTTATCTTGCTTTGATTGGCGGTAGCATTATAAGATGATCTCTCACTAAATTATCAAGAAGTGTTCTCCCGAGTATGCACCGCTGCCAAAGTTCGTCGTGCCTGCACACCACGTGATGATCGGGTGTGATAAGCTCACGTCCATCTACAACGGGTGCAAGCCAGTTTTGCACACGCAGAATACTCGGGTTATACTTGACGAGCCTAGCATATGCAGATATGGCCTCGAACACGAGACCGAAAGGTCGAGCGTGAATCATATAGTAGATATGATCAACATAAGATGTTCACCATTGAAACTACTCCATTTCACGTGATGATCGGTTATGGTTTAGTTGATTTGGATCACGTGATCACTTAGATGACTAGAGAGATGTTTTTCTAAGTGGGAGTTCTTAAGTAATATGATTAATTGAACTTAAATTTATCATGAACTTAGTACCGATAGTATCTTGCTTGTTTATGTTTGATTGTAGATAGATGGCTCGTGCTGTTGTTCCGTTGAATTTTAATGCGCTTTGAGAAAGCAAAGTTGAAAGATGATGGTAGCAATTACACGGATCGGGTCCGAATCTCGAGGATTATCCTCATTGCTGCACGTAAGAGTTACGCCCCGATGCACCGCTGGGTGCCAGTGCCTCGCCGCTGATGCAACCGACGACGTTAAGAACGCCTTTGCAGAGCAAAGCTGATGACTACTCTATAGTTCAAGGTGCCATGCTTTACGGCTTAGAACCGGACTTCAACGACGCTTTTGAACGCTCATGGAGCATATGAGATGTTCCAGAGTTGAAGTTAATATTCCAAATGTAATGCCCGGATTGAGAGATATGAAGTCTCCAATAAGTTCTATAGCTGCAAGATGGAGGAGAATAGTTCTGTTAGTGAGCACATACTCGTAATGTCCGGGTACTACAATCACTTGATACAATTGGGAGTTAATCTTCCGGATGATTGTGTCATTGATGAATTCTTCAATCACCGCCACCAAGCTACAAAGGCTTCGTGATGAACTATAATATGCAAGGGTTAGTAAAGACTATACCGAGCTCTTCGCAATGCTAAAAGCTGCGGAGGTAGAAATCAAGAAGGAGCATCAAGTGTTGATGGTCAATAAGACCACTAGTTTCAAGAAGAAAGGCAAAGGGAAGAAGAAGGAACTTCAAGAAGAACAGCAAGCAAGTTGCTGCTCAGAGAAGAAACCCAAGTCCGACCTAAGCCTGAAACTGAGTGCTTCTACCGCAAGCGATCGGTCACCGAAGCGGAACTGCCCCAAGTATTTGGCGGATAAGAAGGATGGCAAGGTGAACAAAGGTATATGTGATATACTTGTTATTGATGTGTACCTTACTAGAGCTCGCAGAGCACTGGTATTTGATACTGGTTCTGCTGCTAATATTTGCAACTCAAACAGGACTACGGATTGCTTAACACCGCAAAGGACGAGGTGACGATGCGCTGGGAAATGGTTCCAAAGTCGATGTGATCGCGGTCGGCACGCTACCTCTACATCTACCTTCGGATTAGTTTTAGACCTAAATAATTGTTATTTGGTGCTCATGCTGAGCATGAACATTATATCTGGATCTTGTTTAATGCGAGACGGTTATTCATTTAAATCAGAGAATAATGGTTGTTCTATTTATATGAGTAATATCTTTTATGGTCATGCACCCTTGAGGAATGGTCTATTTTGATGAATCTCGATAGTAGTGATACACATATTCATAATGTTGAAACCAAAAGATGCAGAGTTGATAATGATAGTGCAACTTATTTGTGGCAATCGCCGCTTAGGTCATATCGGTGTAAAGCGATGAAGAAACTCCATATCGATGGACTTTTGGAGTCACTTGATTATGAATCACTTGGCACTTATGTAACCGTGCCTTATGGGCAAGATGACTAGAACCCCGCTTCTCCGTACTATGGAGAGAGCAACAGATTTGTTGGAAATCATACATACAGTATGTATGTGGTCCGATGAATATTGAGGCTCGTGGCGGATATCGTTATTTTCTCACCTTCACAGATGACTTAAGCAGATATGGGTATATCTACTTAATGAAACATAAGTCTGAAACATTTGAAAAGTTCAAAGAATTTCAGAGTGAAGTTGAAAATCATCGTAACAAGAAAATTAAATTTCTACGATCCGATCGTGGAGGTGAATATTTGAGTTACGAGTTTGGTCTACATTTGAAACAATGCGAATAGTTTCAAGAACTCACGCCACCCGAACACCACAGCGTAATGGTGTGTCCGAACGTCAGAATCGTATTTTACTAGATATGGTACGATCTATGATGTCTCTTACAGATTTACCGCTATCGCTTTGGGGTTATGCTCTAGAGACGGCCGATTCACACTCGAATAGAACACCGCCGAAACTGCTGAGACGACGCCTTATGAACTGTGGTTTGGCAAGAAACCAAAGTTGTCGCTTTCTAAAAGTTTGGGGATGCGATGTTTATGTGAAAAGGCTTCAACCTGATAAGCTCGAACCCAAATCGGAGAAATGTGTCTTCATAGGATACCCAAAGGAAACAGTTGGGTACACCTTCTATCACAGATCCAAGGCAAGACATTTGTTGTTAAAATGGATCCTTTCTAGAGAAGGAGTTTCTCTCAAAGAAGTGAGGGGAGGAAAGTGGAACTTGATGAGGTATTAGTACCTTCTCCTTACTTGAAAGTAGTTCGTCGCAGAAATCGGTTTCGAGACACCTACACCAAGTAGTGAGGAAGTTGATGATGTTGATCATGAAACTTCAGATCAAGTTACTACAGAACCTCGAGATCAACCAGAGTAAGATCCGCACTGAGTGGTACGGTAATCCTGTTCGAAATCATGCTACTAGATCATGATGAACCCACGAACTATGAAGAAGCGATGGTGAGCCCAGATTCCGCAAAATGGCTTGAGGCCATGAAATCTGAGATGGGATCCATGTATGAAAACAAAGTATGGATTTTGGTTGACTTGCCCGAGGGTAGGCAAGCAATAGAAAACAAGTGGATCTTCAAGAAGAAGACCGACGCCGACGGTAATGTTATCGTTTATTAAAGCTCGACTTGTCGCAAAAGGTTTTCGACAAGTTCAAGGGATTGACTACGATGAGACCTTCTCACCAGAAGCGATGCTTAAGTCTGTCCGAATCATGTTAGCAATTGCCGATTTTATGATTATGAAATTTGGCAAATGGATGTAAAGACTGCATTCCTGAATGGATTTCTGAAGAAGAGTTGTATATGATGCAACCGTAGGGCTTTATCGATCCAAAGGAGCTAACAAAGTGTGCAAGCTCCAATGATCCATTTATGGACTGGTGCAAGCATCTCGAGTTGGAATAAACGCTTGATAGTGTGATCAAGGTATTTGGGTTTGTACAGCACTTTTGGAGAAGCCTCAGATTTACAAGAAAGTGAGTGGAGCTCAGAGCATTTCTTATATTATATGTAGATGACATATTGCTAATCGGAAATGATATAGAATTTCTGGATAGCATAAAGGATACTTGAATAAGAGTTTTTCAATGAAAGACCTCGTGAAGCTGCTTACATATTGGGCATTAAGATCTATAGAGATAGATCAAGACGCTTAATTGACTTTCACAAAGCACATACCTTGACAAAATTTTGAAGAAGTTCAAAATGGATCAAGCAAAGAAAGGGTTCTTGCCTGTGTTACAAGGTGTGAAGTTGAGTAAGACTCAATGACCCACCAATGCGTAAGATAGAGAGAAAATGAAAGATGTTCCTATGCTTCAGCCATAGGCTCTATCATGTATGCAATGCTGTGTACCGCACCTGATGTGTGCCTTGCTATAAGTTTAGCAGGAGGTACCAAAGTAATCCAGAGTGGATCATCGACAGCGGTCAAGAACATCCCGAAATACCGAAAAGGACTAAGGATATGTTTTCAGATATGGAGGTGACAAAGAGCTCATCGAACGGTTACGTTGATGCAAGCTTTGACACCGATCCGAAGATTCTAAATCGCAGACCGGATACGATTTACACTAAACGGAGGAGCTGTCATTGGTGCAGTTCTAAACAAAGCGTCAGAAGGGATCTACATGTGAAGCGGAGTACATAGCAGCTTCGAAGCAGCTAATGAAGGAGTCTCGATGAAGGAGTTCATATCCCATCTAGGTGTTATACCTAGTGCATCGGGTCCAATGAAAATCTTCGTGACAATATCGAGCAATTGCCTTAGCAAAGGAATCCAGATTTCACAAGAGGACCAAGCACATCAAGAGATGCTTCAATTCCATCCGGACTTAGTCCGTGGGAGACATAGAGATTTGCAAGATACATACGGATCTGAATGTTGCGCACCGCTGACTAAGCCTCTTCCACGAGCAAAACATGATCAGCACCAAGACTCCATGGGTGTTAGAATCATTACTATGTAATCTAGATTATTGACTCTAGTGCAAGTGGGAGATCAAGGAAATATGCCCTAGAGGCAATAATAAAGTTATTATTTATTTCCTTATTTCATGATAAATGTTTATCATTCATGCTAGAATTGTATTAACCGGAAACATGATACATGTGTGAATGCATAGACAAAACAATATGTCACTAGTATGCCTCTACTAGACTAGCTTGTTAATCAAAGATGGTTATGTTTCCTGACCATGAACAAAGAGTTGTTATTTGATTAACAAGGTCACATCATTAGTAGAATGATCTGATTGACATGACCCATTCCATTAGCTTAGCACACGATCGCTTAGTATGTTGCTACCGCTTTTATCCATGACTTATACATGTTCCTCGTAACTATGAGATTATGCAACTCCTGCTACCGGAGGAACACTTTGGTGCTACCAAACGCCACAACGAATCGGGTGATTATAAAGGAGTACTACAGGTGTCTCCAAAGGCGATGTTGGGTTGGCATATTTCGAGATTAGGTTTTGTCACTCCGATTGCCTGAGAGGTATCTTCGGCCCTCTCGTAATACACATCATCAAGCCTTGCAAGCATTACAACTAATAAGTTAGCTGTGAGATGATGTATTACGGAACGAGTAAAGAGACTTGCCGTAACGAGATTGAACTAGGTATTGATACCGACGATCAATCTCGCAAGTAACATACCGATGACAAAGGGAACAACGATGTTGTTATGCGGTCTGACCGATAAAGATCTTCAGAGAATATGTAGGAACCAATATGGGCATCCAGGTCCCGCTGTTGGTTATTGACCGAGAATAGTTCTAGGTCATGTCTACATTGTTCTCGAACCGTAGGGTCCGCACGCTTAAGGTTTCGGCGATGCTTATTATGAGTTTATGTATTTTGATGTACCAAGAAGTTCGCAGTCCCGGATGTGATCACGACATGACGAGGAGTCTCAAATGGTCGAGACATAAAGATTGATATATTGGAAGCCTATATTTGGAGTTCGAATGGTTCTGGTGAAAACAGAATTTATCGAGTACCGGAGGTTACCGAACCCCCGGGAGGTAATGGGTTTTAGTGGGCCTTGGTGGAAAGGAGAAAGGGCCAGCCCTAGGTGGTCACAGGCCCCCCCTTCCCTAGTCCTACTAGGACTAGGAAAGGGGCCGCCCCTCTCTCTTTCCCTCCGCTAATCCTATTCCAACTAGGATTGAGGGGAATCCTACCCCTGAGGGAGTAGGACTCCCCGGCGCGCCTCCCCTTGGCCGGCCGCCCCTCCCCTTGCTCCTTTATATACGGGGCAGGGGCACCCTAGGACACACAAGTATTGATCTACGGATCGCTCTTAGCCGCAGCGGTGCCCCTCCACCATATTCCACCTCGGTCATACCGTCACAAGCTTAGGCGGCCCGCGCGCCGTGAAACATCAAGATCGCCACCACGCCGTCAGGCCGACGGAACTCTCCTCGACACTCGCTGGATCGAGTACGAGGGACGCCATCGAGCTGTACGTGTGTCAAGAACTCGGGGCGCCGGAGTAACGGCGCCGATCGGTCGGATCGCGAGGAGAACGTGACGACTACTTCCTCTACGCCAGATCGCCCGCGCTGGGTCTACAAGGGTATGTGGACAACACTCTCCTCTCGCTGCTATTCATCACCATGATCTTATGTAGCGAGGAAAATTTTTGAAATTACTACGCTCCCCAACACATGGAGCTTCTTCATGCTTTACACCAATATGACTTACATGGCAAAGCCACAAGTAAGTGCTAATATCATTACTATCTTATATCTTTTGGCATGAAAATGTGTATCACTACGATCGAGATTCAATAAACCATTCCTTTAGGTGCAAGACCGCTGAAGGTATTATTCAAATAAATAGAGTAACCATTATTCTCCTTAAATGAATAATCAGACATGATAGACATAATCCAATCATGTCTATGCTCAATGCAAACACCAAATCTCGATGGTAGAGGGAGCGTATGATGCTTGATCACATCAACCTTGGAAACACTTCCAACACATATCATCAGCTCACCTTTAGCTAGTCTCCGCTTATTCCGTAGCTTGTATTTCGAGTTACTAGCACTTAGCAACCGAACCGTATCTAATACCCTGGTGCTACTAGGAGTACTAGTAAAGTACACATTAACATAATGTATATCCAATATACTTCTATCGACCTTGCCAGCCTTCTCATCTACCAAGTATCTAGGGTAATTCCGCCTAGTGACTATTCCCTTATCACGTAAGCACTTAGTCTCGGTTTGGGTTCAACCTTGGGTTTCTTCACCGAGCGGCAGCTGATTTGTTGTTTCATGAAGTATCCCTTCTTGCCCTTGCCCATCTTGAAACTAGTGGTTTCACCAACCATCAACAATTGATGCTTCTTCTTGATTTCTACTTTCATGTGTCAAACATCGTGAATACCTCAAGGATCATCATATCTATCCCTGATATGTTATATTTCATCACGACGCCTAGCAGCTTGGTGGCAATGACTTTGGAGAAACATCACTATCTCATCCGAAGATCGACTCCCACCGATTCAAGTGATTGTTGCACTCAGACAATTTGAGCACAAGCTCAACGATTGAGCTTTTCTCCTTAGTTTGCAGGCTAAGAAGATCGCCGGAGGTCTCATTCCTCTTGACGTAAGCACGAGCCTGAAATCTCAATTTCAGCCTTCAAACATCTCATATGTTCCGCGACGCTTCAAAAACATCTTTGGTGCCTTAATTCTAAACCATTTATCCGAACTATCACGTAGTTATCAAAACGCGTATGTCCGATGTTCGCAACATCCACAAACGACGCTTGGGGTTCAGCACACCGAGCGTGCATTAAGGACATGAGCTTTCTACCGTCCGCATAATCGCCATCGTCAACTTTCAACTATATTTTCTAGGAACATATCTAAACAAGGGAACTAAAGCGAGCCATTTACATAATTTGCAAAGATCTTTTAACTATGTTCAGGATAATTAAGTTCATCTTATGAACTCCCACTCAGATAGACATCCTCCGGGTCATCTAAGTGATTACATGATACAAGTCAACTTGGCCGTGTCCGATCATCACGTGAGACGGACTAGTCATCATCGGTGAACATCTTCATGTTGATCGATCTACTATACGACTCATGCTCGACCTTTCGGTCTCCGTGTTCCGAGGCCATGTCTGTACATGCTAGGCTCGCAAGTTAACCCTAAGTGTTTTCGCTGTGTAAATCTGTCTTACACCCGCTGTATGTGAACGTAAGAATCCATCACACCCGATCATCACGTGGTGCTTAGAAGTTTACTTAACTGTAGCAATGGTGCACGCTTAGGGAGAACACTTTGAAATTTTGTAAGGATCATCTTATTTACTACCGTCAGTCCCTAAGTAAACAAGATGCATAAACATGATAAACATCACATGCAATCAAATAGTGACATGATATGACCAATATCATTTTGCTCCTTTTGATCTCCATCTTCGGGCTCCATGATCATCATCGCCACCGCATGACACCATGATCTCCATCATCATGATCTCCATCATCGTGTCATCATGAAGTTGTCTCGCCAACTTATTACTTCTACTACTATGGCTACCGTTAGCAATAAAGTAAAGTAATTACATGGCGTTGTTCAAGGACACGCAGGTCATACAATAAATTAAGACAACTCCTATGCCTCCCGCCGTTGTCATACTCATCGACATGCAAGTCGTGATTCCTATTACAAGAACATGATCAATCTCATACATCACATATCATTCATCACATTCTTTGGCTATATCACATCACATAGCATACCCTGCAAAAACAAGTTAGACGCCCTCTAATTGTTGTTTGCATGTTTTACGTGGCTGCTATGGGTTTCTAGCAAGAACGCTTACCTACGCAAAACCACAACGTGATATGCCAATTGCGATTTACCCTTCATAAGGACCTTTTCATCGAATCCGCTCCGACTAAAGTGGAGAGATCGCACCGCTAGCCACCTTATGCACGGCGCATGTCAATCGGTGGAACCTGCCTCACGAAGAGTACGTAAGGTCGGTCCGGCCGCTTCATCCCACAATACCGTCAAACAAGATTGGACTAGTAACGGTAAGCATATTGAACAACATCAACGCCCACAACTACTTTGTGTTCTACTCTGCAAAGAATCTACGCAATAGACCTAGCTCATGATGCCATCGCTGGGGAACGTAGCAGAAATTCAAAATTTTCCTACGTGTCACCAAGATCTATCTATGGAGAAACCAGCAACGAGGGGAAGGAGAGTGCATCTACATACCCTTGTAGATCGCTAAGCGGAAGCGTTCAAGAGAACGGGGTTGAAGGAGTCGTACTCGCCGTGATCCAAATCACCGGATATCCTAGTGCCGAACGGACGGCACCTCCGCGTTCAACACACGTACAGCCCGGTGACGTCTCCCACGCCTTGATCCAGCAAGGAGAGAGGGAGAGGTTGAGGAAGACTCCATCCAGCAGCAGCACAACGGCGTGGTGGTGGTGGAGGAGCGTGGTAGTCCAGCAGGGCTTCGCCAAGCACCGCAAGATATGAGGAGAAGGGAGAGAGGTATGGCTGCGCCAACAGAGGAGGAACTCGTGTATTGGGCTGCCCTATGCCTCCATATATAGGGGAGAGGGGCTGCGCCCCACCCAGGTTTCCACCCCTAGGGGCGGCGGCCAGCCCCAGATTCCATCTCGGTGGCGCCGAGGGGGAGAGAGGGAGGCGCGCTGGGTGGGCCTTAGGCCCATCTCGCCTAGGGTTTTCCCTCCCACTCTCCCTCGCGCTTGGGCCCTTTGTGGGGCGCACCAGCCCACCCGGGCTGGTTCCTCCCACACATGGCTCCATGCAGCCTCCGGGTAGGTGGTCTCACTTGGTGGACCCCGACCTCCCGTGGTCCCGGTACGCTATCGATAAAACCCAAACTTTTCCGTGACCAAAACAGACTTCCCATATATAAATCTTTACCTCCGACCATTCCGAACTCCTCGTGACGTCCGGGATCTCATCCGGACTCAACAACATTCGTAACCACATACAAGCTTCCTTTATAACCCTAGCGCCATCGAACCTTATGTGTAGACCCTACGGTTCGGAGACATGTAGACATGACCGAGACGCTTCTCCCATCAATAACCAACAGCGGATCTGATACCCATGTTGGCTCCTACATGTTCCACGATGATCTCATCGGATGAACCACGATGTCAAAGACTCACGATCCCGTGATACAATTCCCTTTGTCCAATGGTATTTTACTTGCCCGAGATTCGATCGCCAGATACCGA
>JAHHZJ010001240.1:0-57157 GCA_021437245.1 Aegilops speltoides | reverse complement strand
TCTCCGCTGCATATGTCGAGGGGTTGAAAACTTCATGAACTTTATCGAGCTGGCACGGTGGTCCGAAATCGATGTGCTCCGCCTGTAGCAGTTGTATGAATTAGTTACAAGACCCCTACCAATCATGCAAATCATCTACACTTGTATGGGATGTTGGTCACATATACTAGGTGGGTTCATCATGGTGAAGCTGTGAACGCCAATGTTATTGACTACGCGGGAAGCGCAGATCACCATCTTGATCCGCCTCGATGCTCAGGTGGAAGAGGAGGAGGAGGTGGTGGTGGCGGAGCCAGTGAGTTTGACCAACATTGAAACAATGCTATGAAATGCTCGTGGATTCCGTGAACTTTCACCTGCAAAAGAAAAACGATGGGCCCGCATGTTGGATCAATGCAACGTTGTTGTCACCCCAGGAAATAAGCTATTAGTATTCTCAGCTATGGTCACCTTTCTTCTGGTGAAGACATCTGAGCGGATGACCAACAAATCATTCGATGCGATGTTGGCTGCTTTCCGCAAATCTTTCCGATACCGAGCGCCACACACCTACAATAAAATGAAGAATTTCCTTCGTAGTTGGAATTGGATATGATATGATCCATGTTTGTAAGAATAATTGTGTTCTATTCCGAAGGATTATGCCAACTTAAGTGAATGCCCAAATGCAAATCATCAAGATGGAAAGATGGCATGATGTGAAGAGGATTCTCATAATGTTTTTGAGATATTTTCCAATTACACCAAGATTGCGAGGTTGTTTCATGATGTGAAACAAGAGAGGATGTACTCGGGCATTCTAGAACCAGAGTACAGAGATCGTAATGTAATGAGCCATCAATCTCATGGTAGTGAGTGGAAAAGCTTCAATGATAAACACAAAAAGTTTGCTGCTGACCGAGAAACATTAATTAGACTTGGCTTAGCTCGTGATGGATTTATCCCATTTGCCACACCAGAGTGCCACATATAGCATGTGTCCAAAGCTTGTTATCCTTACAACATGCTCCAAATGTCTCGCACCAAAGAATCAAACTACATGATGGCCTTGCTCATCCCAGTCCAAAAAGTCCTCGAAAGGATTTTGATTTGTTCATGGAGCCTCTTGTGGAGGAACTTCAATGCTATGGAAGGGTGTTCTCACTGAGACCTATATAGCAGCCCACCAGCTGATTTCTTTCTCACAGGTTTATAATTTGGTATCCATGATTATCCGGCTTTGGGCACTATGTCGTGGCAAACGACACATGGTTACAATGCATGTGTTCACTGTGATGAATCATTACATACGCAATACTTAGCAAGATCTGTTACATTGGACACCACTGTTTTGCCAAGGACAAGCCACATCCTAGAAAATCAAGACATGTGTTCAATGCAAAGCATGAAACCGTGATGCGCCAAAGAGGCTCACCGCCGAGGAGCAAGTGAATTAGAGAAGGTTAGCATATTACATCGAAACCATCCGGTAATGGTAGCGAGAAACAAAGTGTGGCAGGGCAGAAGAGAGATTATTGTTTACCCGCAGGTCCACTTTAGGGACTTGAGTATTGGAAAGATTTGATCTCGGCATAATCTTGATGTGATGCACATCGAGAAAAATATATGTGACAACATTATCGGCACACTTCTTAATATTGAAGGCAAGATGAAAGATACCTTAAAATCTAGGATTGATTTGACACACCTAGGTATCGTAAAGGATTTGCAGTGCAAGATGAAGGTAAACCACGTGGATCGACAAGGTAAAAAGAAAAGAATTCATGAGGTCCCACACGGTGAGATTCCCACATGGATTTGCTTCCAACCCTAAAGGAGAGTCAGGTGATGGAAACATACAAGGGTTGAAAACTCATGACTGCCACGCCCTACTTCAAAGGGTTTTACCTGTTATCCTTAGAGGATTGCCCCTAACTTATACAGAAAGCTTGGAGTTGGGACAATTCTTCAGTGAACTTTCTGTGAGAAATATCGATAGATGATTTGGAGCGCCTTAGAGACAAGATACCAACTATCCTATGCACTTTGAGAAGATATATCCTCCAACTTTCTTGATGTGATGGTGCATTTGGTGTTCATCTAATGATGAGGCACTACATAGAGGTCCAAGACAAGATATGGATGTACCCTATTGAAAGGCGCTAGGCACTTTCAAGGGCTATGTTAGGAATAGAGCTAAACCCGAGGGTTCCATTGCAGAGGCCTACATTGCTACGTAAGTGTTGACATTCTGCTCAAAAAATACATTGAAATAGCTGATCAACTTAGCAAAGAGGTGGGTGAAGACAATCCGGCTCAATGTTTTCGATTATTCTCGCTCGAAGCATGGAAGAGTCGACAAGAGGACAAACCTAAAGATTTGGACAAAATGGTTTGGTATGTGTTGAATAACCTTCCCAGATACTACCTTATATCAAGTAAGTGCAAGATTGCACTATACATCATAATCTACTAAACTTGCAGCACATTCTTATAAATTTAGATGTTTGATGCGATCACTATGTTGTGCAGCATCTACAAAGAGGAGTTACTGCCGCAAAATCCAAGAAACATTGGCAAACGGGTTATGGCAGGATTTGCAAAATGGTTCAAGAACCATGTAACCTTTTGAAGTGCATTGTCAGTTTTTTTAATATATTGAGTACATAAGATGATCACCTTGTCTATTTTCTAACCATAGGTTAAGAAGATGCGGGAGGATGGGCAGGCAGTTGATGATGCCCTTTACTCACTAACAATGGGTCCCGACACTGTAAGACATTATGAATCTTGCTTGTTGGAGATGTGCGCTACAACACCCCTTGCACGAGACAAGGCGTGAAGACACAAAATAGTGCCATCATGAGCACGGATACGTATGACAAAGAGACAACTGAATGTATGCTAACATACAGTACATTGTTCACTTGCAGATATCTCCAGCTTGAGGATCATTGGTGTGTGGTTCTGTCAGCTGTCATTGGTATAACCTGTTTTCCAAGATCGCAAAACCTAGAGCTGATGATTATTTCAAATCCATCAATGTCAAGGCAGCATTAGACCAACGAGCCTTTTATTTTGGCAAACCAAGCAACACAGATATTTTTCTTGAAGACACATTTGCACGTAGCGATGACGGAGAGTATTGCAAAGGTTTGAGAAGAGGAATCGCTTAATGAAGTTGCACAACAAGACGATGCTTACATCGCTTCCCCGATGTACAAGATACGATGTTCCTAATATCTTTAAGAACCATCACGATGCCGCTTAAAAGATTGCCTATCGTGGTGGACGACAAGAGTTGATCAAGAAGAAGCCAACATTCGAGGATGTTGAGGACAAAGAAGAAGATGACACCATGGGGAATTATGATTCAGATCGATACACATAAGATGGTGACGCTGCTGCCGCGGATGATGATTACATTGCTTTTGTCGTATTTTCTGTCGAAGATGTTTTTTATCTACTTTGTGAAATTGTGTTTACATGACAACTAAAACCCGATGAACATGTTGTTTAGTATTTTGCTGTGAGAACATCACTTGTTATGTATGCTGATTTGTGTTTGGTGATTGTATGACAACTAAAACATGATGACATTGTTGTTTAGTTGTACTCATATTTATCGTGAAACTTGAATTTGATGACATAGTTTGTCGTTGACTAATTTGCTCAATGTCTTCGAATGAGAACAAAGTCTGATCTTAATGTGGCCTCCGCTATTTATTTATGAGCAAAGGGATAGCCCTGATTTCGTTAAGAGAAATCATTAGATGTTCACAACACTACCAAATTGCTACACATGTTTCATTCATTACTAGTTTCAAAGAAAGTGCTCATGTCGTAGCCATCGAATACATCACGAAGTGCATACACTGCAAATAAAGAGACAATCATCCTACAGAGCACATCGATTACCATTATCTTCTCACAAGCTCTTTCATCTCCTCATTGTGCCAAGGTCGCTCAAGAAGCTGTTGCTTGGCCATGATCAAGAATCTGCTCTTTAACCTTCTTCGCTCGCATCTTCCTCTTCTCGCCGCCTTCGCCATTTGTCCAACACCCCAACCTCGCTGGTATTGGGATTCCTCAACCAAATAATCAAGCGAGTTACATTCCCCACATCACAACTTCCCGAAATACAATCACACGAATCTTCCTTTTTGAACGAATCAAATTGGAAGATCATCAACCAAACTATTAAAAAATCAGAACCTAAAGCAGCAGAACAACACTTAAACATATTATTACCCCATGATTCGGCATTTGTAGAAGACTCACCGTGGTTGAGGATTGTGGTTGAGACGCGACGGATGACTCTGCATGATTTGCAGCAGTGGCACCACACCAACGGCAGCGGGTTGCGATGAGCACGGTTGCGGTAAGTGCGTGTCATGGGGTGTGATGAGACCCAGCGATGGTACGGGTGGCGACTTGGCGATATCTGGTTGTTGCTCACGAAGAGCGTGGACGAGCACCAAATGGACATGGTTGCGCGCCGAGAGCTTCGATGCTAGGCAGAGTAAGTAGAGAAGAGGAGAAGCGAAGTTGATATGTCGGCCATTACTTGCATAGTAGCATAGCACCATATAGTCATAGTCTAGGTTTGATTCAACCAGCTACAGAGCACGCCTTCTTTTTTCTAAAACTCGCAACGCTCTCTTTATCTACACTAGCTTGTTCTCAGACGCCTTCCAAGTCTTTGATTTTCTTTCCCTTTTTGCAGGAAGGAAGGAGGACAAAATTGAGAGTTTCCGGGACTCGAACCCAAGACCTCTCGTTGAAAACCAAGGGTGCTAGTCACTTATGTGGAGAACCCTGGTGAGGACGACGGCGATTTAACGATTTTCCTTGCGCTTTCTTCCTATATATAAAAAGTATGCTACTTTGTGTCCGCTAGTCAGCCTGCTCGCCTAAGATATAAATCCCACCGAAAGAAGAAGAGCAAACCTCTCACTGGGCTTAGCTGCACCTGCTCGCTTAAGATATAAAATCCTGCCGAGTGAAGAGCAACCTCTCACTGAGGCTTAGCTGAGCCCAGGTTTTCGCTTAAGTTACAGAAACTGCCGAGTGAA
Organism: Aegilops speltoides; assembly: GCA_021437245.1. Lineage (NCBI taxonomy): Eukaryota > Viridiplantae > Streptophyta > Magnoliopsida > Poales > Poaceae > Aegilops > Aegilops speltoides. Next base: position 52,103 of record JAHHZJ010001240.1, on the reverse strand, counting down.
GGCAAACCTCTCACTCGGGGCTTAGCCGCAGCCCAAATACGCCGGGAATTAAGGAACAAGTCGATCGAGTGAGCGCCTTGCTTTGAACGCAAAAGACATTTCGAGCCAAACGCAATCATATTCAAACATCAAATCCAAGTTCAGATCGATACCTAAAGGAACCAAAGTGCTCAGCGCTAAGCCCGTTAAGGTTTATCGGTTACAAATTCACTGCATACCGAGGCAAATTTAAAGTGTCGAGCTTAAAGAAGTTTTTACCCTCCGTGGAGGGTCGGAAGGTGCAACGAACTCATCAAGATCAATTCCGCTCACGATCCGAGTGGCAGCAGCAATGAAGGTTTCATGAAGGACTTGAAGTCGGTTTCGGTGTTGGCCACGCGGAGAGCCGCCAGCTTGTCTTCTCAAGATCTTTGCGTGGACTCGCGCCAGACACGAGCAACATCCGCACCAAGACCGAGCCGAGGACTTTTTCCACCGCACTCGAACAGAACCGTGTTCAGCGAGCCATCGCACTCGAGGTCGCTCGGGAGTGTTCTCGGCTAGAGCGCTGAGTCGATGCGAGAAGTGGCGACCTTCAGCCTCGCAAGATAGTCCACGATACTGCAACACGGGCTCCAGCTTGAAAACATTCATGGCAACTTCATCATTCACCGAGAATTGACGGGTCAAGGTTTGGTTCCGTACCGCTAGTCTCTTCTTCAAAGTTTTGACAAAATTCTACAAGGACAATCACCGAGTCAAGACAATGGTCGAATGGAAAGATCGCAGCTTGAAAATGATTGTCGAGCGAAGGGTTACCTTCAAGCATAAGGAACAACTTCTTGGCAAGACCACTCAGAAGGCCTCCAGATCATTTTTCTTCCCACTAACTGCTGACTTTTGTCGGTCAGGGCAGCTTTAAGGCCACGACCGACTTCCTTGTTGGCAATCCCAAGAGCAGCTTTCAAATTAGTATTTTCTTGTTCGAAGCTTAGGACTGGCTAACTTCTTGTCGCCAGTTTAATCTTCTCAGCCTAGCTCAAGGTCTTTTTTTTCTCCGGCCTCCTTCACCTTACCTCGCAACAAAGAAGATCAGATTTGAAACAAATGAAGGAAAAAGCAAGTCGAGGTCTCACCAAACATACCTTTGGTCTCCTCCTGTTTTCTCGCCAGATTCTCCTGAACCAGCTTCAAATCCAGCTCGAGCTGAATGTGCTTGTTTTCCAGCTAAGGTAACGAGCCGCAAGGTCACAGGATTTCAATGAGAACCAATCAACAAAATGTCAAGGTTAATTCATCCAGTGGAAAAGAAGAATCATAAGCTTAAGACTACATGTTTAATACAAACATTCGACCGCTGTCTGGATTACACCAGTGGTGCACCAGCGCGTCCCCCACTAGTTCTATTAAAGATGACACACAATCCTCAAAAAAAGACGATTTTAAAGACAAGAATCGACCGCAAGTAGTCGACCACTGCCTCGGGACTACACCCGGGTGCACTCAGCATGCCCCCACCGATTTGAGAAATACACTCAACCACGGAAATACTTTTACTTAAAGCCTAAGGCCGATTGCCAGCAATGACCTTAGCCTTGGGGATTACACTCACGGGTGCACTCAAAGTGTTCTCGCTAACACGAGTTTCAATCGACACACCCAAAGGGACCGCTATGGATTCCGAAAGAGAAGTTTTGATAGCATATCCAATGTAATGTTTATGGTCGATCGACCAACATTGCTTTGAAGGGCGGAGTCAAGGCCATAAGTCGCTTGACTTGCCCCGGATGGCCTTCACTTGCTCCATCATGACCCCCGCCATGATAGCTTCCTTCAGTCACTGGCTTGGTCCTTCGGGACATGGTGCATCGGAAGAGAGAAGGTTGTGCGGCATCACTCGAAGCAGGATGAGTACTCTCAACGGCACCGCCGAAGACACTGGTGTTGAGTGTTCTCCTCCGCCACTCACAGTCTCGGGCCACACATCCGGCCACTCCTAACAAGGCATCTTTCCTGCTTCCTCCTCTATGCTTCTGGTTTCCTCATCGACATCATCAGAAGAGTGATAACGACATTGGATGAGACTACGAGAAGAATCGTAATTAGGGACTAACACCAATCGACTAAGATGGAATTAAGAGTATAGTACCAGGGTTTGAGGTTGCTGCATTCTCCATCTCATGGTCGTCAGCCCTGGCTGAAGTCTCAGAAGTAGCAGCACTGCAATTCCAAAAGAATCAGTCGGTTAACTCAAGTGTCAGTCAGAGATAAAGCTTGCACAAAACAAGAAGTCTTAAGCAGCATGTTTACCCTGATATGGTGGGGATGGACACCTTCATCTTCTAAGCAGAGCTTGGTCGGCTGACGGGCCACCTGACTGCTTCGCGCTTTTCACGGGGGCACCGTAGAAGTGGTCCGAGGGCGCTTGGTTGACTGCACGACAGTCGCAACCCCCTTGCCACGTTCAGTCACAGGGTCATGGGCAAGCTTCGACCGCCTTTCCGAGCGCGGCGGTGCGACCTCCTCCTCCTCCTCCTCTTCTTCCTCATCATCATCACCATCATCATCTTCATCTTCGGCGGCATCCGAGTCCCACACCTCCTGGCTCTCGCCCCCGCTTGCTTCTCCCTCTTCAGTCGGAGCCTGAGCTCCATTGGGCATCGAGTACAGCTCGGTGAGGGCCTAATAGTCATCAAGACAAAGAGCAATCAACCAATTTGCGGAGAAAACAGAAATAAATATGACAAGAATACGATGGAAGGTAGAGCGAACGTACCTTGTCTGGAACGCTGTTATGGTCGAGTGGAGGAACCCTTCTGGCTCCACGGGGGTTGTCCTTGTTCCCAGTGACCACAGCCATCCACCTTTCCAACGTGGCATCGTCGACTGCTTCTGGGTGAATCCGAGTCTCATCTTCAGTCCCGTAGTACAACCACATGCAATGGCTCCAGAACTGAAGAGGCTGGATATGCCGCCTAAGGAAAACTTCCAAGAGATCCATACCAGCATTCATCTCGAACCAGCCGAACTACACGCCCATCAAGATCTTCACGCCGGCTTTCCTCCGAATCACCTTCGAAGAAGGTTTGTTCACTCTGTCCATGGTAAACCGAGGAGTCCACTTGATCGCCTCGGCCGGCTCATTCTTCGGCAGAGAACTGTGTCAACTGCCAGCCTCCTCGATCGATTGGAAATGACATGCCCTGAAGGTGTTTTATTCCTCATCTCGATCCCTGCATCACCACACATCCGACAATTGGTCTTTTTCGTTGCTCGGGCTCGCTTTCTTTCACCGCCCGAGCGACACTTGAATATGCTTGAACAAGCCCCGCGTCACGACAGCCCAGTAAAATTCTCACATGGAAACAAACGCAAGATAGGCGATAGAAGTCGGGTGAAGTGGTGGAGTCGCGCCCAAAGAAGTTCAAAAACCACGGAAGAAAACACTCGATGGCAAAGAAAATCATGGTCGACGCGGCGTAAACACGCATCACCCTCTTCCGGCTGGGGCTATTCTTCCCGAAGCCTTGCAGTCTGTGGGGATCGATCGCCGCCAGCCATGTCGAGATTTTTCCATGATGGTCGACCGAGCCAATCTCCTGACCCAGCCGCAGACGGGATCCGGATCGAAGACCCGCCGCTGCTGGTGGATTCCCCTTCGCTTTCTCGCCGACGCCTTCTTTGCGCTGCTCCAGCGCCGCCGCCTTCTCTCACCATGGCTGCCGGGCGACGCCGCGAGGAGAGGTTGTGCAGAGGCGAGAGCAAAGCGCTACGGAGACAAGGAGAGCGAGAGGGAATGCAGAGGTATCGTTCAAAACCCTCACGGGCGATGATAAGATCCTTCCGAGTGGATGACAAAGTGGGCCTGGTCGATCTAATCACATCCTCAAACAATGCACGGACGCTATATGTGGCGAAAGGGCGGCGAAGAATCAAGGCGCCTATGCCCTATCCCATCCGAAGGCCATACCCCGCCTGCCAAGGCTTCCCAAATTTCATATCTCGCATCCGCATAACAGCAGATCGGTCACAGACGCGGGATTTCCGTGATCTCGTCAGCCGAAACCGCCAAAGTCCAAAGATCACTGACAAAAGAAAAGAATGGATCGAATGACCAAGAAAAGCGCTTTCAACAAAGAGATTCTTGGTCCAAAACAATGCATGACCAGTATGCAAAAGCCAATCGAAACAACATCAACTCCTTCCTCACTCAAGCCTCAATCCATTCGGGCTAATGATGGAGTCATGTACCTAGGGTAGGGTCATAGACCCGATCTATACCGCTCAAGGACACCCTTAGAAGAGATCACCTTCCAACGACTCCACGAGGAGTTCACTCGACCGACTTGAAGGACTCGACCATGAAGACTCACTCACCACCGAAGGTCAAGAAGCACCTGCATCGCAACGGCCCGTAATTAAGTAGACTTTATGATAGTTAAGACACTTTATGTGGGCGCTACTGTGACGCCTCGACTTAATGTACCTTAAACCCTTCATTACGCGGCTGGCAGGGTCCCGGGCGCGACTTATATGCCACACCTCCACAAAGTAAGGGTTCGCACTGTAACTCATATACACATAATCCACTCGACCGCCCGGCTCCAAGACGAGGGCTATTACTTCTCCGAGAAGGGGCTCGAATCGACATCTCTTGTGTTTACAACCTCCATAGCTAGGACCTTGCCTCCCGTGATCTACCCCCCAATTTCACCGCCGACTTAGAACCACTACGTAATCCGCCTCCTCATCTTCTTCAACTTAACCGCTGTTGCTTCGCCGTTGTTCTCGCCTCATGGGACGCGGATCGCTTGGTAAAGCAATCGACACGGGACCGCATGTTAGCAAACCGCCAGACAACGCCCTCCACAAATAAGGAACTCCCCGCCATCCGCGCGACAAAATCATCACCTTTTACTAATCTTGATTCTATAATTTTAGATCAATATAATTGAGATTTGTATAGATAGCACACGAGCAAAACCAAGTGTACGGTTAAGGGCATCCACAATGTGTAGCCAATGTGAAAATAGCTTTTGGCATCGGGAACCATTGTGGATGGTGTTGCTAAAGCCAAAAAGATGGAACCAAAGCTCCCGATTGATTGATTGAAGGAATAGAAAAATGAAACATCTCTCCTCTTTCTCCCATGCTTGGACACATGTAGTACAAAGATAGAGCACGAGTCTACTCCCTGTCCCTTCTATCACAAATGACAAAGCAGTGAGGCGCCAAATCATAAAATCACGGACGGCAACCATCATTTCACTCTTCGCGACTCCGCCTCCATCCATTCTTTCGAGAAACCATCTCACCGCACTAGTACTCCTAGTAGTACTAGTCCTTTGGTTCAATGGACTTCCGGATGCAAATAAGGCGGTTGTCTCGGCTTGGTAGCGGCATTTGCAACGACTTACCGTGGTCTCCTCAATGGTGTTCTCCGTGGAACGACTTCACCAAACCACAAAAAAAGATATCGCCGACGCCACAAGAATGGGGAAGGAAGTCAAATATAGTTACTACCTCCATTTTTTGTACACAAGGCCAGTATATCAAAATTACAATTTGCAAAGGGCCACTAACACTAATCGAGGCAAAATTGATGGGGTTAGCAACTAAGGACATTAATATCCCCGCATGCATGAAGTGAGAAGGTTGGTTTGCATGATGCAAAGAATCAGTGGATGAGGAGTGAGATGGTTAGCTCTTGGTCTTTGGAGAAAAAATACACATTAATTGACACGTGAAACGAGGATTTGTATCGATTAAATCCCGTGAAGGAAAACCCCGCCTTTCTTTTTTAACACTAGTACTCCTAGTACGTATGTACTTATCCTGTTGGGTTTAGGCCTTGCATTGCCAAACTTTGCCACACATTTTTGCCAAGCTTGCCTAAAGTTTTCAAAATGAGAAGGAGGTACACTTACATTTATCGTCATCGCCGAACCGCACCTCACATGATCGCTTCCCGCACGCCGCTGTCACATCGCACCTCACACACGCTTCCTTGACGCCGAAACTCAACCAAGGGAACGCACTCACCGACACGTGATGTCGCATGTGAACAAACCAAACTCAGCCATCCTATCACGACACATAATTTTCGCTCATAGAGTATGTTTATCCAACCGCACATTGGGGAGTATCCGCACGGCGCCGCGCGGTGGTCTGTTGGGGAAGAAGAAGAGGTGAGGAAGAAGGAAAGAAGGGTTAGAGACATAGGATATTCATCCAACCGCCGAAATGGTAGATCACCCAAGTCAGCGACTTGCATAACAAATATATGTATTTACATAGCAAAAGATCCATAAAAACAACAACATAAAGAAAAACTATCACCGTCATAAAAGAGACGCCTGCCCTGCTGCCGCGCCAACCAAATAGAAGGGTCGACGCAGGTGTCTCCGCGACTGCGGTTGTCCTCGCCCAGCCTACTGCTCAAGCGGAGGCATGCCTGCACGGATGAGAGCACACCGTTCAAGTCGAGGACGTCTGCCCGCCGCAGAGGCCTCGGCGCGGTGGTGGCATCCGCGCCTCCGCTGCCGAGTCGAGCCTCCGCCTGCTCAAGTCCAGACGCCGTTCCGCCTGAGGAGGGCGCTGGCGAGAGCGATCCACGCCTGCCGAGTCGAGCCTCCGCCGCCTGTTCAAGTCCAGACGCACGGTTCCGCCTGCAGGAGGGCCTCGATGGCAGTGGCATCCGCGCTCCACCTCAAGTTGAGCTCCACCGCCGGGTTCACATCCACGACATCTGTTCCACTGGGGAGAGCCTCGATGGTGCGGCATGCACGCGGCCCGTCGAAGTTGAGCTCTCGCCTCCCGGGTCCTCCTTAGTATCGCCATGTTGAACCGCTGGTCCGCCTGCACCAATAGGGACTGGACGCAGCATTTAAGTCGACGCCCATCGCCCTCATACCCATCGGGGCCATTCGCGCCATGACCACCGCTATGAATATTGATCGGCTTCTCCTCCTCGTAGCTTGGCCCAGAGAACTCGTGGATTGGCCCGCCGCAAAGCGAGCTTGGGGAACGAAGGTCTGCGATGCCACCGCCGCATGATTTCTCGCCTGCCGGCGCCCAAATGGCCAAGATCTTGTAGTAAGTGATCTTGCAGCGCACCATGGCTTTCCCATGCCAACTAGGGGACGCCTTATGCGGCTAGGGATCAAAGGTGGGGATGGGCCGAGATTTGGTGGTTAGGGCGGCACATGAATGAAAGCAACAAGGTTCTAGTGTGAATAGTGGTTCCTGCGGATTTATCGTCAATCGGTTTTGATTGTATATCCTCTTCATCAAGTGCATGCCAGCTACCCTCCACGCCGCCAATTTGAATGGAACGCTTCTGCCTTATTTTGGCTGCTTTGGACCGCAGCATTGAGAGCAAACCGACGCCCCTCCCCTCCCCGCCCGCCTGGCCATTTATTGAGACTACTCCCTCCGCTTATGCTAAGTAAATAAAAATAGAGGGAGTATACTACGGATGAGGATCTCTAACATGGTCGAACCTATTGAGTAACTCACATGTGGGGCCTAGCAAGCATGGGGTCCACCTGTAAGAAGGACTCGAAGGGGAGGGTAAGTAAGGTGGATACCACGTTAGAGGGTCCACTTTACTACTACTCCTCCTTCCATTTACTATACATATGGCCTAATGCTGCTTTTCAAGGCTAACTTTGACCAAATGTTAGAGTAATAATATATGACATGTAACTTACACAAAGCACACGGTCAAATTCAGATGTGAAAGGAGTTTCCAATGATATAATTTTCACATTATACATCTCATGTACTATTAATCTTGTCAATAGTCAAATTGGAAACCATTCTCGAGGTACAAATCTAGGAGGCACGTATGGATCTAATAATATTGATTGGCGCTATTGAATGTTGATAATTTTCTTATCAAAGTAGAGATACTTGCTTCACATAAAACCTATATGCGTAAACTAGAAAGGATAGGAGGGAGTATATTGTATGTCTAAAATGAAATCTAACATTCAATACCCTTTTTATATATGATTTGTGGATGCTGATGATCAATAGTTGAAAATTTGAATCACTTTAGGTATTGCACAGTGTTCTCTCCTTGCTCCTCTCGATTTCATCTCGAGGTCCGGGAGATCTACTGAAAGAGGACTAGGTGGGTACATGCGAATGATACTCTCTTAATGTTCAAAATGAGGCACGCGGAGGATGGACTCGATCGGAGGCTTACATGATCGATGGAGAAGAGGGTTGAGAGGAATGAGAAATAAGCAAACGCCACATGATTATACTTGAATGGCTCAAATAAACAATAAGTTGTCTCGCTGGCCTCCATAGTGAAAGGCCCAATGCGCAACGCGGAGCACCAACGTCGAATATGGCCGGGAAAACAGGGAAATCTACATGTGGGGCACACTCACGTCGACGATGAGGCGGATTAGTCCAATGGAGGAGCTAGCCTACAACCTCCTCGCCAATCGGCTAACTGCTCATGTGGGTCAGCTTGGGCTAACAACGGGCGCGGCTCAAGCACCGCCTCGACACGGGCGAATCAAGGGTGAGCTTACACGCCATATCGCTAAGTAGACACGGCCGGTTTCAGTGCAGCCGAGGGTGGGCGTTAGGTGCTGTGGCATCACCAATAGTATGTTTGGCTTTGTGCCCAAGGTTGCCCCATCAAAGCATTGGGTAGCCAAAATTTTGGTTGAGGTATTGGTCGCCCATGATTTGGCCGACATTGGCAAGAAAAATGAACTAGAGTTGGCTAGAGTTCATTGGCATGCCAAAAAATGGCAACCATCCAAACAAAGACCAATCTTTGGGTCATGACCAAAATTTTGGTCGAGGTATTGGTTGCCCATGATTTGGCCAACATTGGCAAGAAAATGAACCAGAGTTGGCTAGAGTTCATTGGCATGCCAAAAATGGCAGCTATCCAAACAAAGACCAATATTTGGGTCATGACCAAAATTGGTAAGGTGCACTTTGGCCACAATCCAAACACACCACAACACCCGCTCGCTGAGGATGCTGGCACCGCGATGCTGGCCCGGGAGGTGTGTAGCCGCCAATCGCATCCTTGACCTCGAGACTATGCCGGTCAGTTTTGCCGTTATCAATGACATGCGGGATCGTATGAGCAGAGGGTATTCCAACGCTGTATGATCAAGAAATGACTACTCCGCACACAAACTCCTCACTGTCATGTGTGTTCCCAGTCAGGTACCAGCTGCCTGCATTCATGTCGGGCCCGCTCAGATGTCGTTGTTAAGAGGCTCAAAGGCACGAGGAACCAACTCGGTATCTTAACGACGATACCGGATGCTTGGCCTCACCCAATGCGCTACTTAAAGCGCAACGCCAAGCTAACCTTCCACACCATAGCGCATCGCTCTCCTACTCGCACCACATCCGCTATGACCATTAAGTGCGGACGCTCGCTGGAGAGCTTTTCTTCGGGATGAGGTCGAGGTCGCCGCTCGCCAAGCCGCCTCCCGACGCATAAAGCAAGTAGTCGACGTGACGCTGATCAAGACAAGCGTGGCTCAGGCACGCTCGGCGCGGACAATGGGAGCACGCATCAGCTCATGGCCCCATTTTGCCGCTGGCCATGATCCGCACCGCTGAGGTCGGGACTCCTCCGAGGATGAGTAGGCATGGGAGGCGCAGTGGCATGGTGTGCAACCGCCGGTCCAGATCCCGTGTTCTACTCTTCCTCGCGGAGACCGCACTTCACTTCACGGTCTTGAACCCCGCGCCCATATATAGATCGTGATGGAGGACGCCGGTCACCGCCATATAATAGGTTTAGGATCAGCTTTTTTATTTTTCTCCGGCCCTATAAAAAGTTTGAAATGTAATGAAAATCTGCCGTGTTTGCATTAATCTCCGCAGTGTATATGAACTTTCACATAATATACATATTGTAGGAGTATTAGTAGATGATGCTCGGCGTTGCACTGAAGATGAAGATCTTTGGGGAGAAAAGGATGAACGAGGGAAAGCCTTATCTCGCAAATGTGGAGAGGAGTGCGTGTAAATTGTCATAGTTTCTTCCTATCCGTTAGATATAGATCGGACTGCTTATATTCCAGATGACAGGTACACCATCATCACCAACTCGCTTTTATTGAACCGAGATAAATCTAACATGTAAGTAAAATAAACACATAGGGTCTATACATACACAAATTATCTTAGGCACTCCAATAGTACGCCCACTACACATTCACGATTTCACATCTTTCTACATCTACGGAACCTATGAAAGGGTTAACGAATTGCTCTCTCTCTCTCCTCCTTGATTTTCATGGTGATGGGCCCTCCCCCAATCAACAATCAACAAATCACGGGTTTACATTACGCTAATTACGTGAATCGGGATTACGAGGTGTAGCATTACTCGCCCTAAAAACCCAACTAAGCCAACTCTCCCAAAGATATCATGCTGGAAAAGACCCGCCACGCTGCTTTTAGTCGGGATTACCGGACATTAGTAGTAGTATCGATGGATCGCATCAAGCAACAAAAAAATTTGAGGGGCGGCACCTAGTTTAAAAGGAAAAAGGCGTACACTCACAACACTTTGTCGTGGTTGCATTGCACCCACACACACGCTCGGGTCTTGCACACCTCTCGCAAACGGGAACGCACTGGCTTGCCTTCTTCATCGACAATGCGGATCGCACTTGGAGAAACCGACCATGCGCCAAACTCCTCCCCGCCCACCGCTGAAAATTCCTCCCCCACACACAAAATTCCCCAACCGATTCAACCGCGCCTTCACCAACTAGCCAATAATATTCTCTAAACCCCCTCCCCGCGCCTCCAATCCATTTGTTCCCGCCAAAGCCGCCTCCGGCCGACATGACGACATCCGCTGCGTTCGGTCGAGGGGACGACGACGATCCTCTCGCCCCATAGTACGCCTCGTAGACCTGCCATCCTCAGCCGCCGCCACCTCCATTACGTTTGTGGAGGCGATGATGTCAATACCACAGGCATCGCGACACGTTGTGGAGATGCACTACGATCGCTTTTCTCCCCATAGACGCTGCGATTCTAGACCGAGGCCCTGCTCATGCTTCTGGTAGTAAAATAATGTTAGCCGATAGATATTGTTAATCTCACCGCTTGTCAAGTAGTTTATCATCAATATGCTCGCTTAAGAAGCTTCCTTACCCTGCTCGCACTCAACTGCTTAGCTGAGATGGCATGCCAAGACCGATTAGTTGCTAAAATATCCTGCCATATATTTATTGTGACGAGATTGCCATGTGGTCTAGTAGCCAATCTATTAGGTGAAATAGCTCTACACCGCTTTTATACTCGATCTTTGTGGTCTCGCGATGGCCTTCGATAGTTTGATGGTCGTGTGCTCGGGCCTCATTGACCATCGAAACAGCCACTGCATAATTTAGCACTCAAATCTTTTGCTGAATTAGCTTTTATATATTTTGTTACATAGATCCGCGTCATTCAAATATCTTGCCATAGCTTTTAGACATCTACTCTAGGTATTTTTTTTCTCGACTTCATAAAAGCATATATGTTTTTCCCCGTAATATCTAGTAGAAGAACTAATTTGTATGTCTAACAGATGGACAGGACTTGATAACTTCTCTCTGTCAAGATTCTCCACGGTGCATATGTCGAGGGGTTGAAACTTCATGAACTTTATCGTAGCTGAGTACGGTGGTCCTAAATCAGATGTGCCTGCCTGTAGCAAGCTTGTATGAATTCGCCATAAGACCCCAACAACCTGTAAAATCATCTACACTTGTATGGGATGTTGGTCACATACTAGGTGGGTTCATCATGGTGAAGCTGTGAACGCCAATGTTATTGACCACGCGGAAGCAGCAGATCACCATCTTGATCTCGCTCGATGCTCGTGTGGAAGAGGAGGAGGTGGTGGTGTGGCGGAGCCAAAGAGTTTGACCAACATTGAAACAATGCTATGAAATGCTCGTGGATTCCGTGAACTTTCACCTGCAAAAGAAAACGATGGGCCCGCATGTTGGATCAATGCAACGTTGTCTGTCACCCCCGTGAAATAAGCTAATCAAGATTCTCAGCTATGGTCACCTTTCTTCAGTGAAGACATCTCGAGCGGATGACCAACAAATCATTCGATGCGATGTTGGTCGCTTTCCGCAAATCTTTCCTGCAGATGCGCTCGAGCCGCCGCACACACCAACAAATAAAATGAAGAATTTCCTTCGTGCAGTTGGAATTGATATGATATGATCCATGTTTGTAAGAATAATTGTGTTCTATTCCTAAGGATTATGCCAACTTAAGTGAATGCCCTAAATGCAAATCATCAAGATGGAAAGATGGCGATGGCGTCGTGAAGAGGATTCTCATAATGTTTTGAGACATTTTCCATTACACCAAGATTGCAGAGGTTGTTTCATGATGCAAACAAGAGAGATGTACCGTGGCATTCTAGGAACCAGAGTACAGAGATCGAATGTAATGAGCCATCCATCTCATGGTAGTGAGGAAAAGCTTCAATGATAAACACAAAAGTTTGTTTACACCCGAGAAACATTAATTAGACTTGGCTTAGCTTCAGATGGTTTTATCCCATTTGGTACACCGTGAGTGCCACATATAGCATGTGTCCAAAGGTTTGTTATCCTTACAACATGCCTCCAAATGTCTCGCACCAAAGAATCAAACTACATGATGGTTTTGCTCATCCCAGTCCAAAAAAGTCCCGAAAGGATTTTGATTTGTTCATGGAGCCTCTTGTGGAGGAACTTCAACAATTATGGAAGGGTGTTTCACTGAGACCTATATAGCAGCCCACCACCTGATTTCTTTCTCATGTGTCGTTATAATTTGGTGCATCCATGATTATCCGCTTTGGGCACTATGTCGTAAGCAAATCGACACATGGTTACAATGCATGTGTTCACCGTGACAGTGAACTGCCGTCACGTAATACTTAGCAAGATCTGCTACATTGACACCACTGCTTCTTGCCAAGGACAAGCCACATCCTAGAAAATACTCAAGACATGTGTTCAATGCAAAGCATGAAACCGTGATGCGCCAAAGAGGCTCACCACGAGGAGTTGCAAGTGGAATTAGAGAAGGTTAGGGTATATTACATCGTGAAACCATCCCGTAATGGTAGCGGAAAAGGAAGTGTGGCAGGCGTAAGAGAGATTATTGTTTTACTCCGCAGTCCACTTTTGGGACTTGGAGTATTGGAAAGATTTGGATCATGTGCATAATCTTGATGTGATGCACATCGAGAAAATATATGTGACAAGATTATCGCAGACACTTCTTAATATTGAAGGCAAGATGAAAGATACCTTTTAAAATCTAGGATTGATTTGACACACCCGGTATCGTAAAGGATTTGCAGGTGCAAGATGAAGGTAAACCACGGATCGGACAAGGTAAAAAAGAAAAGAATTTCATGAGGTCCTCGCACACGCGTGAGATTCCCACATGGATTTGCTTCCAACCCCGAAAGGAGAGTCTCGCAGATGGAAACATGGTACAAGGGTTGAAAACTCATGACCGCCACGCCCTACTTCAAAGGGTTTTACCCATATCCTTAGAGGATTGGGGCCTACCTAACTTATACTGCAGCAGTTGGAGTTGGGACAATTCTTCAGTGGAACTTGGCAGAGAAATATCAGTGATAGATGATTTGGAGCGCCTTAGAGACAAGATACCAACTATCCTATGCCACCTGAGAAGATATATCCTCCAAATTCTCTTTGATGTGATGGTGCATTTGGTTGTTCATCTACCCGATGAGGCACTACATAGAGGTCCAAGACAAGATGGTTAGATGTACCCTATTGAAAGGCAGCTAGGCACTTTCAAGGGCTATGTTAGGAATAGAGCTAGACCCGAGGGTTCCATTGCAGGCCTACATTGCTACAGTATGTTGACATTCTGCTCAAAATACATTGAAATAACCGATCAACTTAGCAAAGAGGTGGGTGAAGACAATCCCGGCTCAATGTTTTCTATTATTCGCTCGAAAGTTACAGTGGAAGAGTCGACAAGAGGACAAACCTAAAGATTTGGACAAAATGGTTTGGTATGTGTTGAATAACTGTCCCCGAGATACTACCTTATATCAAGTGGCGCAAGATTCGCAGCTATACATCATAATCTACTAAACTTGCAAAGACATTCTTATATATTTAGATGTTTGATGCGATCACTATGTTGTGCAAGATCTACAAAGAGGAGTTATCGCCGCAAAATCCAAGAAACATTGACAAACGGGTTATGGCAGGATTTGCAAAATGGTTCAAGAACCATGTAAGCCTTTGAAGTGCATTGTCAGCTTTTTTAATATATTGAGTACATAAGATGATCACCTTGTCTATTTTCTAACCATAGGTTAAGAAGATGCGGAGGATGGGCAGCAGTTGATGATGCCCTTTACTCACTAGCAATGGGTCCCGATACTCGTAAGACATTATGAATCTTATGCTTGTTGGAGATGTGCGCCACAACACCCTTTGCACGAGACGAAGGCTAAGAAGACACAAAATAGTGCCATCATGAGCACGGACACGATGACAAAGAGACAACCAAATGTATGCTAACATAACGTACATTGTTCACTTGCAAGATATCTCCGCTGAGGATCATTGGTGTGTGGTTCATAGTCTGTCATTGGTATAACCTGTTTTCCAAGATCGCAAAACCCAGAGCTGATGATTATTTCAAATCCATCAATGTCAAGGCGTGCAGTATTAGACCAACTAGCCTTTTATTTTGGCAAATCAAGCAACACGATATTTTTCTTGGAAGACACATTTGCACGTAGCGATGACCGGAGAGTATTGCAAAGGTTTGAGCAGAGGAATTCGTTTAATGAAGGTGCACAACAAGATGATGCTTATTAACCGCCTCCCCGATGTACAAGATAAACACGATGTTCCTAATATCTTTGAGAACCATCACGCCAATGATGCCGTGAAAAGATTGCCTGTCGTGTGGTGGACATACAAGAGTCGATCAAGAAGAAGCCAACGTTCGAGGACGTTGAGGACGAAGAAGAAGATGACACCATGGGGAATTATGATTCAGAATGATACACATGGCGAAGATGGTGACGCTCAGCTGCAGGATGATGATTACATTGCTTTTGTCGATTTTCTTGTCAAGATGTTTTTTATCTACTATGTGAAATTGTGTTTGCTATGACAACTAAAACCCGATGAACATGTTGTTTAGTATTTTGCCGTGAGAACATCACTTGTTATGTATGCTGATTTGTGTTTCAGGATTGTATGACAACTAAAACATGATGACATTGTTGTTTAGTTGTACCTATATTTGGCTGTGAAGCTTGAATTTGATGACATAGTTTGTCGTTGGATGTCGCAATTTGCTCAATGTCTTCGAATGAGAACAAAAGTCGGATTCCCGCACGGGTACCTCTCGCTATTTATTTATTTATGATGAAAAGCAGATAGCCCTTGATTAAGTTAATAGAAATCATTAGATGTTCACAACACTACGCCCCAGCCTCGCTACATTGTGTTTCATTCATTACTAGTTTCAAAGAAGTGCTCATGTCGTAGCCACTTTAATACATCACGAAAAGCTACATACATCGAAATAAAGAGACAATCATCCTCAAAGAGCACATCGATTTCGCCCATTATCTTCACAAGCTCGTCTCATCTCCTCATATTGCTGCCAAGGTCGTTTCAAGTAGTTGTTGCTTGGCTGTTGATCAAGAATCAGGTCTCTTAACCTTCGCTTCCTCAGATCTTCCTCTTCGCCGCTGCCTTCAATTATTTGTCCAACACCCCAACCTCGCCGGTATTGGGATTCCTCGCTAACCAAATAATCAGTTTAGTTGCATTCCCCCACATCAAGAATCTCCCGTAATTACAAATCACACTAATCTTCCCTTTTTCGAATCAATCAAATTGGAAGATCATCAACCAAACTATTAAAAAATCAGTAAATCTAAAGCAGCGGTAACAACACTTAAACATATTATTACCCCATGATCGGGCATTTGTAGAAGACCCACCAGGGTTGAGGATTGTGGTTGAGACGCGATGGATGACTCAAGATGATTTGCGTAGCAAGGGCACCCACACCAACTGGAGCTGGTTACATATGAGCAACCGGTTATGTGCGCTGTGCTTGCTAAAGAATGATGAGACCCATAAAAGATGGTGGACGGTATGGCGATTCATGATATCTCGTTGTCGTCACGAAGAGCAGGACGAGCAGCCAATGGACATGGTTGTCATGCGCTGTGAGCCTCCGATATGCTAGGGAGAGTAAGGTAGAGAAGAGGAGAAGCTTTAAAGTTGGATATGTCAGCCATTACTTGCATAGTAGCATAGCACCATATATAGTCATAGTCTAGGTTTGGATTCGAACCAGCTGTGGAGCACGCCTTCTTTTTTCTAAACTCGCAACGCCTTCATCTATTACACTAGCTTGTTCTCAGACGCCTTCCCAAGTCTTTGATTTTCCCTTTAAGTAGGAAGGAAGGAGGACAAAATTGAGAGTTCGATCGAACCCAAGACCTCTCTTGCTGAAAAACCAAGGGTGCTAGTCACTTATGTGGAGAACATTCCCGTGAGGACGCATTGCAGATTTAACGATTTTCCTTGCGCTTTTCTTCCTATATAAAAAAGTATGCTACGTTCCGCTAGTCAACAAACAATTGTGCAACCTTGACCGTTGATTGACATTCAACGCTCCGGCCTTTCTTCCCAGCCCCAAAGGCAAACCAAGCCGGGGCCGCCGCCCCCCCCCTTTCCCACGGGGTTGATCTTCCCCCTCCGCTCCTCCGAGGCCTCACCATCGCCCTCCACCTTGGCCCGGGCCGCCTCCGGTTGTCAACATGGTCAACAACCGAGGGAAAAGGAGATGACCAATGGTGAGGATGAAAGAGGGACCCAAGAGCTGCCAGAATTTTGTTTTTTGGGACGGAGAAGGGTATCAACTGGGTTAAAGGGACCCGGGCGCCTAGCCCGGTTATTTCATATGTTTAGCACATGACCAGCCCGCTTGGTTTTTTTTTCCTTTCTAAAAATGGCTAGCCACTTTTTGTTTTTTGGATAACCAACATAGGCTATTGTTTTCTATGCCCTCACGGGCCAAGTCTTTCAAGACGGGAGGGATGCATTTTTCCCTAAAAATGGTCTATAAGTAATAAGAAATGGGCTAAAATAAAATAAAAAGCAATTAGTTCCAAAATACGTTTTTTTCGGATTTTATATTTTAATTTCATTGTTTTTGGGGTAAAATTTCATTGAATTTAAATTAAGGTATATTTAGATTTAAAATTAATTTGAATCGCTAGAAATTTCTGATGTTTTGGGACAAATTTGGAGGCGACTTTGGGTCTACTAGGTTGACGGTACTTTGGCTTTGTCAACTTAGTCCATAACGATTTAGAAAGAAGGACTTGGATGTTAATCCAACGGCCGGCCCTTTTTTCAAATTCTCTTCTTGCTCCCCGCCCAAACCAGCTCCGTGGGACCGCTTCGCCCCGCCACTGGGGTGTGGTCCGACGCCGCACCCCCACCCTACTTCATTGGTTTGGGCCATTCTCTACTCACCCACACCCCCTTATTTTCCCAACGGAACCGACCAAGAACCTCGATTTTCCCAACCGCGGCAAAATTACGAGTCTTCCCGCCCGGTCGCCCTTCCTAGGCCCGGCCCCGCCCACCGCCATTGCTTCGCCGGGGTCAACATGGTCAACAACGACATCCATTGGCCGGATGACGCGGAGAGGCCGAAATGGGTCCACCCGCCACAAGGAAATGCCTTATTACGCCAAAAATAATGATTCTCCACCGAACGGGACCCAGAAGGGTCAGATTTAAAAATGTCCCCCCGACATGTCGACCCACAGCATATTTCGCACGCAAGGAACCCCTCTTATTACGCACAAAAATGAATACCCCTCGCTAGGGGACCCACCATAGTGGGGATGACTTTGGGCTAACTGTGACGGGACGGAGGGCATTGTAAACTTAGTCAATATGAACGATTCTAGCCCAAAGGACCGACGATGTCCATCCAACGGGAGTGCTTCTTCAACCTCGGTTTCATGCTCCAGCCCCAAAAACCGGCGAATCCCCGCCCGGGGCCGGGGGCCGCCAGGCCCACCGCTCTACTATTCCCACCGCCAGTCCGGGGCGAGGGAGCCTCACACCGCAGCCAACCGGAACCTCGATTTTTCCCGCTGGCTTCCACCGCTTTTCCCCCCTGGCCCCCCTTCCTAGGGCTCGGGCCATCCACCGCCGGGTGTTTTAAAGCCTGGCAATGTGGTCAAGGAACGACCATCGAACGGGACTATACGGAAGAGGCGATAGGGTCCACCCGCAAAGAAAGCGCCTTATTACGCAAAATAATGGTTCTCCACCGACATGGGACCGAACCCGGCCACGATTTCGGAAAAAACGCTTTGACCCACCCACCGCCACATCTTCGCACGCAAGGAAGGCCCGGGCAAAAATGATTCGCCGGGATCGGCGACCCACCACTATTCGCGACGGAAGGAAGTGCTGGCAAAAACGATTCCCTCCGACCCTGGGATCCACTACTACATCTTCGCACGAAGGAAGTGCGTCCGGCAAAAAATGACCCCGAGGGACCCACCAGCTACATCTTTGCATGCAAGGAAGTGGGTCGGCAAAACGATTCGCCCCCGACGGGGACCCACCACCACATCTTCCACACAAGGAAGTCCCCGCAAAAACGATTCCCCGATTGGCGGGACCAATAACATTTTCACGGGAAGTGCTCATACCGACCCACCGGTCGGGATTAAGCATTGTCATTCGTCCCAATGTACGGCATATATACCGGTCGATTAGATTCGCCAAGAGGTCGGGTAGAGGCGCCGACGTGCAAGAGGCGCAGGGTGAGTAGAGGCGCCACGTAGCATGTACACTTACGCAACCCGCCAGGGAAAGAAAAACGGCCGTTGTGTACATACGGGCGGGTCTCAAACGACTACCGAACGACGGCCGGGCTCGTACATGGTTGGGTCGGCAGAAACAAATCCGCCGCGGCCGGGAGCCAACCGCTGGCCAACGTAATGTGTGGTCGGTTCATCGGAGGGCTTGGACGAAAGCGATAAAGGCCCCGGGGGCGAACGGAGGAACGGTTTGTGTTCGACCGCCACGCTCAAACGGGGTCCCGGATCGGGAGGGGTCCGGCGCAAAAAGGGAGGAAACGGACTCCACGGCAAAACGGGGTCCTATTGATCGAGGGTGTGGGCACCAAAACGGATGAAACGGACTTGTGTTGGAGCGCCAAAACGGGGTCCGCCGGGAGGGGTGGGGCACGCAAAACGGACTCCATGGGATACCGCTCATCCGACCGCCGACCTCCTCCACCTCCATGTTGCAAAACAATGCTCAAGCTTGTGACATTCTCTTCAATGCTTTGTGTCTCGAGGAGTTCAACAAAATCAGCCGCCTTGAGAATGCAAAAGAGATTTGGGATACTTTGGTTGAAATGCACGAAGGTACCGAGTCCCGTGGAAGGAATCAAAGCTAGGTGTTCTTCAAGGTCAACTTGACAAGTTCAAGATGAAGGAAGGTGAAGGAGTCGCTGAAATGTACTCTAGGCTTGCTCATCACACAAATGAGATTGCTGGCTTAGGAAGCGAAGAAATGACCGACCGATTCATCATCAAGAAGATTCTAGCTTTGGATGAAAAGTATGACACCGTGTGCACTTTGATCCAAATGATGCCAAACTATAAGAATCTCGCCAACCAAGTCATTAAAGAATTGTTGCTCATGAGATGACACTTAAAGATAAGGAAGAGCTTCAACAAGTCAAGTGGTGCTTACAAAGCAAAGTGATGCTCCCACAACCTCAAGTGACAAGCTAGTTTCCAATGAAGAGATAAGCCTAATGGTGAAGAATCTCAACAAATTCTACAAGAGTAGAAGCAAGAGAGAAGCTCAAAGTCTGATCATATGATGAAAAGAGATCTTCTAGTCGTGGATCGAATTGCTACAAATTGTGGAATTCCTACACTATTCAAATGAGTGTTCGATTTCCCCACAAGAGAAGAGAAGAATTCCAAGAAGAAGAAGCTCAAGAGATGAGTCACCTCGAAAGAGAGAAGGAGTAGAGATGATCATATGAACGAAGACCTCTCGGAGAAGCAAGGATTGAGAGGAAAGACAAGTCATCAAGGAGCTACACAAGAAACATCAAGCTCATAGGTGAATGGGTCTGCCCGACCACATCAATCCAGAAGCTATCACTCCAACTCCGACTACAAATAAGATGAAGGTGTTGCCGTCTTGCTCTCGTGATCCTCCAACTCCAACTCCTACCACTTATTTGATTCACTAAATGAGGTAATTGAAGATGCTTCATGGCTAAAGGCCCCAAGGTATCACACCCTAATTCATTGACTTTGATAGTGATGAGGATGACTTGCTTGGTGAAGATGAGCCTACATGATAAACCAATGAACATAGTAATGATGAACATGCTAGTAGTCTTTATAGTCGAGAAGAGTCAATGACAATGCTATGAAGGAGATTGAGCGCCTAACTAAAGAACCAAACACTTGTTGGCTCATGAACTACTCAAGAAGATCATAGAGAGCCCTAAGATCTCATGAGAAGCTACGCCGAGAAGCTCACTCTAGAGCAAGAACATGAGTTTCTAAAAGCAATCAATGACGATCTTCGGAAGAAGAGTTCTTCATATCTTCAAACCACTTTCTTGTCTAATTTCTTGCCTCCTATTAAAACTAAGCATGACAAGCATAAGAAAATTCTTCATCTAGTAGTAACAATAACTATGCAATCCAATATTGTTGCTTCTAGTAGTTCTCTTTGATTCCACTAATAATGTTTCGCCAAGTTACACTTGAGCAAGAAAATAGTTTATTGAAAGGATTTGTCGTGACCGACTCAATGTCACATCGATCTAGCTCGTAACACCTCATATCACTTTTGCCTCACGCACGGTATTCCCCACTGGTGTCGCCTACTTGCTCGGGACCGCTTATGCCTGGCACACGATATGATAGTGTCGCTAGCATCCATATGAAAAGGAGCCCGCCGACATGGCTAGTCGAAACCCAAAGTGGCACAGACTTACAGGACAGTGCATCCATGACCTAAAGATCGAACGTGGTCGGTCATCGAAGTAAGTTCCGGCTGTAGCACTGGCTAGCAGACTGTAAACCGCCAGCGGGCTAACAGACTCGGTACTCAACGCGCGACATTTCCGGGATGCATACGTGAACGAAGAAGGACACATGCCGCCAGCTAAGTGATTCCGGAGCAAGAGTAAGCTACCATGGCTCGTGGAAACACTAGAGACATTTCCGTAAGAGAGGCTACTAAAGATAAACAACTAGATAGTCGATCCCACACATATTCCAAGCATTTCAATAACATACACACAATATGCTCGATATGCAAATACAACATGGCATCACAACATGACTCTACGACTCAAGTATTTATTCATTAGGCCCGAGGAGCCTAGATATTACAAACATGGGTCTCATGACCCAACATTCAGAGCATACAAATCAAGGCACAAGCGAAGCTCAACATGTCTGAGTACGTATATCTATAAATGAAAAGGCTAAGAAGCCCGACTATCTACTGATCTCGCCGAGGGCACAAGATCGTAGCTGGTAACAAGCTAAACGTCAAGTCCACGGAACTACTAGCGAGACCAAGTCTCAAAACATAAATAGGCAAACGTGAGTACAAATGTACCCAAAGAAGACTTACATCAACTAACTACATATGCATCATTATCAACAAAGGATGGTGGAGTTTAACAGCAAGCCAGCTTTTGACTCGTGGCTATCCTAAACTACGACGCAAGTAACTCTTTTGAGGTGGCGCACACCGAGTCCACATATTCATTCAATCATCACACCATCCGCCTCCCGCCTCCCCACGAGAACGCCATCCATAGCACTCACACTTATCTTATGATTTTAGAGTATCCACTTTCACTTGTCTATGAACTGTTATAGGCAACCGTAAGTCCTTACCATGACACGGCTATTCAATAGATCATATTAACCCGCAGGGTGTACTTTTCATACATGTTTCACCACTTAGCGCCCAGACACATATGGCAGACTTCAAGCTTAAAGACGCGGTGTAGACCACGACCTACCTAGACACTCAAGTCTCTAGTCCAGTTTATCGCGCCGGTTCCATCTATAGGAGTTCTACCAAGTTTCTCACAGCCCCAAACGATGTGAACAGGTTCCCAGATACCAAACGGGTCCACACTGCGGTTACTGCACCTACCGCATCACAGCCCACCCCTACGGTCAAGTCCACGGCCTCCAAGAGCTACAAACACCGTAAACTACTTGCAACCCCGGACAGAGGACTAGGGTGAATAAGAAGTCGAAAGGGTCTTATTTCAGGCCCAATGCATGGTAGTAGCTGAATCATGGATCACAAACACGTAACTCGCTCCTAAGGATGGCTTCATGAGACAACCCACCATGTACTCCTACATGGCCTCTCACCGATACTCTTACCAAATCGTGTTCACACACTTAGCTCACACAGGACATGTTCACACACTCGATTCATTCCCGATGAATCGACCGACTCAACTCTAAGCAGTAGCAGCATGACAAACAAGCATGTATGAGTAGGCACAATAGGGCTCAAACAACTCCTACTCATGCTAGTGGGTTTCATCTATTTACCGTGGAATGACAGTCATGCAAAGGATAAGGGTTCAGCAACCGCAGCAAGTAACAAATGATTCGTGTTGTCCTAATGCAGTAAAAGAGAGCAGGAGCGAGAGAGTGGATTATATCGGAATGAACAAGGGGTTTGCTTGCCTCGCACTTCAAGATACATTGAGTCTTCATCGCTGTCACGATCACATCATCGGGACATCGCTTCACCGAGGAACAACACCGCAAAACACGTAAGATACACAATCAATGCGATGCACAATATGATGCATGCTATGACATGGCAACATGCTGGTGTTTTTGAGCTAATGCAACTAGCAAATGATTAAATGAAGTTGGTTTGAATACAAGATTCAAATTCAAACTCCATATGTGATTATTCAAATGCCATTTAATTGATTTTGCTAAACAGCAGCTATAAGTTGCTCTAACATGCATGAAAATGGTACAGATGGATTCCTTGAATTTTTCTCGATAATTTTTCATATATAATTTGTTTCATTTGGAGCTACTGTTGAATTTCTATGAATTTTAGAAGTTTGGAATATTTTCTCGAATTTCTTATATAAAATAAATCTAGAAAATAAGTTATCATCACCGACGCCCGTGGTGACGTCAGCAGTCAACTGGCCGGCCAGGTCAAACCCGACGCGGGTCCGTGGTGTCATGGCTAATTAACTAATTTAATTTAGTTTAAACTAACTGCATTAATGTAAGGGGGCCCCACCGTCATCGACTCACGAGTCAACCGGCCCACCTGGTCAAGTCGACGCGTTGCACCGGGCGTTAGTCACCGGGCGAACGCGACGCGGGCGCGAAGTGGTTTTCACCGCCTGCCACCAAATGGGACGCGAGACCGCGGAGTCGGGGACGAGCCACGCGCTTGGCGGAGTCCGTTGGGCGCCTGGTGGCCGAGTTGGCGCCGATGGCGAGTTTGCTGGGCGTCGGGTCGGGCCAACTCGCGCGCTGGGCTGCGGTGGTTTAGGCGGCGCGGTGCTAGCACCTACGGCTCACGCTGCGCAGGGAGTGTGACGGCACAAGCTCATGACCAAATGGTCACCGAGCAACACCGCGACGTGCGGGTTTCAAGCGGCGGTGCGGTGAGCTTTGATAGTCACACGGCGTAACGAAGGCAAACGGAGAGGATGAAGAGGTAGCTGAGTCGGGCGTTCTAGAACCAGACGGCGCAGCCGGGACGACCATGCGGCGGCGACGCGGCGGGGATCATGGGCGGTGCTCGTGAAGTCGAAGCTTGAAGAAGACGGGCGAGCGCTGAGCTGGGCCAGTTGCTCGACGGAGAGGAGGGCGGAGCTCCTTGGACAAGTGGCGGGCACGAGACGACGGAGGCCTGTATGGCGACAAGCGCTGCCACGGCAGCTGGCTGGCCATCATGGGAGAAAGGAGAGCGAACAGGACGCAGGGTGTCAGCGAGGGTCGGGAGGGTGAGGGGTTCGCTCCACGCCGCCACCACGTGGAAGGGCGAGGCGGGCGGCAGCTGCGTGGCACGTGATGTTGCTCGCTGCCGAGCACTCGCCTGCCTCGCTTGGCTGCAAGCAGCTGGCCACAAGGCTGGGCTACGGTGTGGGCCGGGTAAGTGCCGGGAGTCCTTCACTTCTTATTTATTGTTTTTCTATTTGTTCTCAGAATTTTGGGGCTTTATTAAAATACTTAAACGTTTCCAAAAATCTCAGAAATAATTGTGGGCTCATGGATTATTCCTAGTAGCCCACACTAAGTTCAGAATTATTTGAGCATTTAACATATTTACTAGCATTTAAATGCCCAAATGCAAAGTACATATGATTTAATTCAAAGACCAAATATGTCATGGAAAAATGTGCAACACCTCCGGTTATGGTTCTAGCATTTTCCGTAAATGATGAACATTTTGAAAGCCATTTGATTCACTAAAATTATTTTAGTTGAACCTAGTGAATTCTTTTGATGCTAGGGTTTAGGCAATCCCCATTTCAAGTTTCATAAAATTTAAACATGATGGATGGATGATAAAGCAAAGACAAGCAAGGCCTAACTGGATGTGACAACTCACCCCTGACTAAACAAGAATCATTCCGAGATTCAAAACGGAGGTAAGAAGACAAAGGACACAAGCTATTACAATCTTCACCATCCAACCGTTTTCTCGAGGTGTTGATCGTTGATCAAAACAATCTTTGACGCCTTTTGCTAAAGGTGGTCTTCATCCAACATGACAACAAGAGGGAAAAGAGGGTTTTAGAAGAATCAATCTTGAGTTCGAGCAACTTAGGATCATCTCAAGGATCACAAGATCAACTCAGAATGAGACGAAACATCTCTCGAGCTGAGAGGCAAGACATGCTTCAGAAGGATAGAAGACATAATTTGACGAGGTTTCAAAGTAGGAGGAAACAATTACTATGATCCCAACGGGCACCTTTGGGAGAGTGACTCGAGAGATGTCCTCTAAGTGGCAAAAAGAATTACATTTGATTCAAAGATCATTGAAACTCTTATACCAGCTTAAGGCACCACAATGATCATTTGAAGGAGTTCGAGAGAATGACATTCTCGGCCAGAATGGATGATGTGGATTACCTTGTTGAAGACAACACAAGGGGATTTCAGTAGCTGGGGGAAGCTCAAAGAAGGAGTGAATCTATCGTTGGAATGGTTATAGCATAACCGAGGGAATTGAGAGCAACCTGTTAGTAACTACGATCAATACCACGTCAGCGCGTTTCAAGAACTTGAGCATTTCCATATTCATCAAGGTTTTACCAACATCCATGTCGAGGATCCCGCAACACATCATACTACCATGATGAATAGTGATGGACGATGCGTATGCAAAGGAAGATAACACCTTCAGATTTCACTTTAGGCCAAGGAAACAAAATCGGATGATCGATCGAGACATTTAGCACCGCTTCTAATGTTCTCCTTGATGTACTAGCATATCTCATCCATAGATATGGTCCGCATCTAGAGCATCAAGTAAAGGTCGGACTTCGAACCCAAAATCATAAGGCACAACTAGGGAGTAAATCCACGAAGTCCTTATGGGGAGGTGGCCAACTTTCTCAATCAAGATACTACAATAGGTCTTCCGGCGGGGTGGTCGCCACGACATCCACTTTACCGTTATCGCGAGACCAATATTATAGTTCTTGGGAAATGTTCCAACCATCATATCCGCTCGATTCAGATCTGGTTGGTGTCGAATAATCCAGACTCATCGAGTCTAGAAAGAAAATGAAAGTTTGCAACACCAATCGACGAGATGCCCGCGAGATTCTCGAAATGAACTACGATAGCAAGCTCCAAAACATGAGCTGGTTCGCAAACCTGTGAACACGCTGTCCAAGACAAGCATGACCACATAGTAGTCTTATAATAAAACACTAGCGAAGTTCAGAGGGAAACCATCATCGAGGATATCAAGTCCTTGCATAAGTCTCGAGCCCACGAAGGAACTTCTTCCTTGAACAAATCAATCAGGGCTTGGTGTGCTAGGAACACATATGGAATGGAGGTAATTAATCTACCAAACCATAGAATACTGCATTTATGCATGACTGATTTGGGATGATTCCAAAGGAAGCAACATTGACTTCCTCAATTCACACGGCAACTTGCATCAAATGCACATGAACTAGAGGAAGTCACTTACATCCGAACATATGCTTCATGAGCTAGCATGAACAAATGCTTTAAAAAGTTTCCAACACTAGCTTAATGTTCAACAAAACTATGGAGAAGACAAGGATGTTGTTGATGGCTTAACAACAATTCATCCCGGTTTCCATGAAGATTGAATTCCATAATTATGAGAACAAGTGATAGCATTGGTCGATCAAAAGATATAATGGTATGCTCGAGGAAAATCCACGAGTAAGACAACATTATAACATCGTTATTCCGATTTGATTTGAGAATAGCCCACACTCAAATCAAAGTTTGGCAAGACAATAGCTCCAACAACCGGCCTCGAGGATCAATTGATGAAGATATCACCTTCTTCAACACACACAAGATATCCTTTAACATGAGCCAAGTCGACAAGTTTATCTTCCAACTCCAAGTTGTTGTTTAGCTTGACCAATCAGCTCGTGGATATGCAACACGATTCTGGAGAAGGGTGGTTTATAAGAATAAACCAACTTGATCACGTAACTCAACATAGCGTCGTGACATCCGTGATACTTCCAAGAAGACAATCGAGAATCATGAACCATCGATATGTTACTAAGCTCGAGAACAATCTTGCTTTGAGGGCAAGATGATATGATCAAATGAGCGAGGACTTGACAAGATCCTAACTCATTAATCGAAATGTGCACCGTGAAATTGACTAGGTAGCACGACTCAATCTTAGGTGACGATTCAATAACCAACACGCTAAGAATGAGGTTATCATTTAACTACCAAGCAACGGAGTTGTTAGGGGTATAGATTTCACACATCATGGTTCACTTGTCGGCATTCCGCCGCAACAACACGGGAACCGAGAAATGAATAATGATGGCGAGAAGTATCAACGATCAAGAGTTCATAAGGGTGTGCAATTCTATACCTTGTTATGAAAGAGGATGATATCTGTGGTAGAACAGTAACAAAAGCTGGATTGGCATTTTGATCTCATGGTACAACTTTGATCCAATCCTAGAAATGGATGAGATAATCGAGTTCGATTCTCCTAGTCATTCTCGAATAGAATGGTTGACGACCAAAGAATAGTAGGCATCAATAAACGAATGCAAGCCTACTCTTGACTATCCATTGATAGACGAGGTCGAAACCACTAAAGAGGGACAACTCAAAGGAACATATGATTTTCTGAGTTGTGGATGATTGATTAGTATGTCAACAAGTTCAACATATTTCTTCCGATAACCCATGCGTAAAGGTAGAATCGGCAGAGTCACAACATAGAATCGAGAATTCATCGAGAACTTTTGTTGTGATCTTTGGTTCAACGAGAAACTTGCTATAAGTAGTTCATGGTATTTGGAAGAATGATATACCATGAAGCTCGAGGACTATCGCAAAGGTTACTAATAACCTAAAGGAACGAGCAAACACTATCAACATGAATTGAGTAGGGTGAATATCTGTTCAAAACCCGTGAGTAGAATTTACTACTAAATGGCATCACGGGATGCTTTCGAGAATGAAGGCCAGAATCATCACACCGAACACAAATCATGGCTAGATTACTAGATGATCCCCTAAGACACCTAGGGTCATAATAATAATTCCAACATATATGTCAGGCAATAGAATACCTCAACTCAGATTTAGTGTGATTAAACCGCTCAAGGAGCATCAAACCAGAGGGAAAGGATTGTGCGCATCGACTATTTAGAAACCTCGATAACTCGGACAGATAACGGCTGTAAATGCTCAAAAGTTTGGAGACATATTACAAAAAATGGTGGCATAGCCATTCAAGCACAATATCAAAATTTCGAGATCGCAGCTATGAACATACGAAGTAGTAAAGCTGAACTAAGAGTTGAAACTAATAATTTATAAGTCTCGGATTAGTAACACGTCATCCCGATAGATAGATGAGAAGGCCTAGTTCTTAAACCCCCGAGAAGAGAAGAGGTTGACTCGCATCGTAAGGCCATGAGGTATAAGGAGTAAAAGAGCCTTACGCCCATCCCACAATCAATTTCTACATATAACTAAAGCATTTTAGACTCAACTTCACCAGTTTGGCTTGGTAATCCTACATGCAATAAGCTCGATACTAAAGCTGTCAGACTTCGACTAATGTCACATCGATCTAGCTCAACACTCATATCACTTTTATGCCCTCACGCATTGCATCTCTACCGGTGTCGCTTACCTTTGCTCGGGACCGCTTATGCCTTTTGGCACACGATATGATAGTGTCGCTAGCATCCATATGAAAAGGAGCCCGGCCGACATGGCTAGTCGAAACCCAAAGTGGCACAGACTTACAGGACGTATCCATGACTCCAGATCGAACGTGTTTCATTATCACCAGTAAGTTCGGCCGTAGCACTGGCTAGCAGACTCCTGCAGAAACCGGCCGTAGCGGCTAACAGGACTGCACTCAACGCGTGACATTTCTCAAGGGATGCATACAGAACGAAGAAGGACACATGCTGCCAGCCTAAGTGATTCGAGAGCAAAGAGCAAGCTACTATGCCGGGGTGGAACACTAGGAGACATTTCCGTAAGAGAGGCTACTAAAGATAAACAACTAGATAGTCGATCCCACACATTCCAAGCATTTCAATAACATACACACAATATGCTCGATATGTGCAAATACAACATGGCATCACAACATGACTCACGACTCAAGTATTTATTCATTAGGCTCCGAGGAGCCAGATATTACAAACAGGGTCTCTATGACCCAACATTCAAGCATACAAATCAAGACACACGAAGCTCAACATGTCCGAAAGTACGTATATCTATAAATGAAAAAGGCTAAGAAGCCCGACTATCTACTGTGATTCCGCCGAGGGCACAAGATCGTGAGCTGAGGTAAAAGCTAAACGTCAAGTCCAGAACTACTAGCGAGACCAAGTCTCCGCAAAAAACATAAAATAGGCAAACGTGAGTACAAATGTACCAAAGAAGACTTACATCGAACTAACTACATATGCATCATTATCAACAAAGGGATGGTGGAGTTTAACAGCAGAAGCCAGCTTTTGACCGGTGGCTATCCTAAACCACGACCGCAAGTAACTCTTTTGAGGTGGCGCATTACCAGTCCACATATTCACCATATCAATACACCACTACGGATCCGCCTCCCCTGCCTCTCACGAGAACGCCATCCATAGCACTCACACTTATCTTGGCGATTTTAGAGTATCCACTTTCACTTGTCTATGAACTGTTATAGGCAACCCGAAGTCCTCATCATGACACGCTATTCAATAGATCATATTAACCTGCAGGGTGTACTTCTTCACATGTTTCACCACTTAGCTGCCCGCACACGACATGTGCTCGGCAGACTTCAGCCTAAAGCCGACGCGGTGTAGACCACGACCTACCTAGACACTCAAGTCTCTAGTCCGTGTTTATCGCCATTTGGGTTCCATCTATGAGGAGTTCCCATTGTTACCACACCCAAACGATGTGAACAGGGTTCCTGAGATCAAACGGCATCCGGAGACAACGTGCCACGCACTTACCGCATCACAGTCCACGGTCACGCTGTCCACGCCTCCAAAAGAGGCTACAAACACTTAAACTACTTGCAACTCCGGACAGAGGACTAGTGAATAAGGTCGAAGGGGTCATATTTCAGGCCCAATGCATGGTAGTAGCTGAATCATGGATCACAAACACGTAACTCGCTTCCTAAGGACGGCTTCAATGAGACAACCCACCATGTACTCCTACATGGCCTCTCACCGATATTTTACCAAATCGTGTTCACACACTTAGCTCACACACAAGAGGACATGTTCACGCACTGATTCATTCCATGAATCGACCGACTCCAATAAGCAAAGAGTGCATGACAAACAAGCATGTATGAGTAGGCACAATAGGCTCAAACAACTCCTACTCATGCTAGTGGGTTTCATTTTATCGTGGAATGACAGTCATGCAAAGGATAAGGGGTTCAGCCTACCGCAGCAAGTAACAAATGAATCGTTGTTGTCCTAATGCAAAGAAAAAGAGAGCAGAGCGTAGAGAGTGGGATTATATCGAATGAACAAGGGGGTTTTGTTCGCACTTCTCAAGATAACATTGAGTCTTCATCTGTCAATCATCACATCATCAAGACATCGCTCAATGAGGGAACAACACCTAAAACATGTAAGATACACGATCAATGCGATGTACAATATGATGCATGCTATGACATGGCAACATGCTGGTGTTTTTGAGCTAATGCAACTAGCAACAGATTAAATGAAGTTGGTTTGAATACAAGATTCAAATTCAAACTCCATATGTGATTATTCAAATGCCATTTAATTGATTTGTGCTAAACAGCAGCTATGTTGCTCTAACATGCATGAAAACATACAGATGGATTCCTTGAATTTTTCTGATAATTTTACATATATAATTTGTTTCATTTGGAGCTACGTTGAATTTCTATGAATTTAGAAGTTTAAATATTTTCGAATTTCTATATAAAAAATAAATCCGTAAAATAAGTTATCAGGTCACCGACGCCTGTGGTGACGCCAGTCAACGGGCCGGCCAGGTCAAACCTGACGCTGGGTCCGTGGTGTCAAGTACAATTAACTAATTTAATTTAGTTTAAATCATCTGCATTAATGCAAGAAGGCCCCACTCCGCCAATGACTCAACGGAGTCAACCGGCTCACCCGCGGTCAAAGTCGACGCGTCGACCGGGCGTTAGTCACGGGCGGAAGTACATAAAAGGGAGCCGCCGTTCGCCACCAAATGGGACGCTAAGGGTCATTGAGCTGGACGCAGCCGCGCTTGGCGGAGTCCGGAGTTGGGCGCTGGCGGCGAGCTCCGGGCGGCGGCCGGTTCGGGCCAACTCGCAGGCGCGAGGCCGCGGTGTCAGGCGCGGAAAGCAGCACCTTTCGCCTCTACGCTGTGCAGGGAGGACGGGCACAAGCCTTATGACCAAATGGTCATCGAGCAACGCCGCGACGGTTTCCGCGGCGCGCGGTGCGTATTTATAGTCGCCACGATGCACGAAGCAAACGAGAGGATGAAGAGGTATTGAGCTCACGGGCGGGTCTTAGAACAGACGGCGCAGCCGGGATGAACTCGATGCGGCGGCGACGGGCGGTGGATCAAGGGCGGTGCTCGGTGAAGTCGAGCTTGAAGAAGACGGCAGAAGGCTACAGCCGGGCTCAGGGGCTGCTCGACGGAGAGAGAAAGGCGGAGCTCTCGACAAGGTGGCGAGCACGGAGACAAGGAGGGCACGGCTATGGCGACACGGCGCGCCACGACAAATATGCTGCCATCATGGGAGAAAGCCGAGAGCGGGTCAGGGACGGTGCGGGTGTCGGCGCAGGTCGTGAGGGGAACGTTCCACGCCGCCACCGACCAGTAAGCGCAGGCGGCGGCAGCCGCGCGGGCACGCATGCTGCCGCTGCCGAAGCACTTGCCGCTCGCCTGGCTGGCAAGCAAAGCTGGGCTGGCGCGGGTTTCGGCTGGGCCGGGTGTGGGCCGGCTGGTTGCTGTGAGCTGTGTAAGTCCTCTCACAGCCTGCTTTTATTTATTGTTTTATTTTGTTCAGAATTTTGGGGCTTTATTTAAAATACTAAAACGTTCCAAAAATCCAAAAAAATAATTGTAGCTCTGTTGATTATTCTAGTAGCCCACACTTAAGTTCAGAATTATTTGAGCATTTAATATTTACTAGCATTTAAATGCCCAAATGCAAAGTACATATGATTTAATTCAGGACCAAATATGTCATGGAAAAATGTGCAACACCTCTCGTTATGGTTCTAGCATTTCCAGAAATGATGAACATTTTTGAAAGCCATTTGATTCACTAAAATTATTTTAGTTGAACCTAGTGAATTCTTTGATGCTAGGGTTTAGGCAATCCCCATTTCAAGTTTCATAAAATTTAAACATGATGATGGATGATAAAGAAGACAAGCAAGCCTAAATCGGGATGTGACAGGATTATAGAGAAAGGTGTTCACAAGAGCCTTGCCGAAGCAAGAACTTTGAGGAAATTCAACGCAAGGAAGGCACCGAAGAATCAAGGAATTGGTTTTGAGCGAAGTTCAACGCCAGGGTAGGAATGGGAAGAAGGTCAATATCCCACTCCACGCTTTATTCTCAAAAGGAGAAGTATAACCCTACTTCTTCCAATGTGGAACAAGCTCAAGATGATCTTCCACCACAAGACCACAAGCTAAAAGGCAAGGACAAGCTTCAAGAGGAGATTGATGCATATTGAAGCACCTAAAGCCATGGTCAAGTGGGTTCCCAAGGAAACGCAAGTTCTACTCGACAAGCTCAACTATAACCCCAAGGATTCATCAAGATGATGATCCCAAGAAGAAGAACTAGAGAGTTCTTGAGGGTGACTACCAACATACTTCACTCACATTCATTTTGGCAAAAACTTGTGCAATCAACTTCCACATATTGCACTAGTTCATGGAGTCACAAACCCTCTTGTTGGTAAGTCAAGGACAAGGTAGTAATTCTTTCATGGACATCATCTATTGTGAACTTCAATCTATGTCCATGGATATCCTTGTTTGTTCCTTGTGGGACTAACCCATGTAGGTATTGAAAGTGCCCTAATCCAAAGGATTGCTCCCAACTCTTGATGATCTTCATCAACATTGAGCATCCACATCTTCAACATCTACATGAAGTCTTCTACGACAACCTAAGGTTATTTGACCTTTAAAAGGGTTCTCATCTAGGGGAGCTGTCTAAAGAATTGAGCTAAAGCATCTTCAAATGATGTGAACACATCAATGTTTTATGTAAAAAGGTAACCCCACTTGTGCTTAACGATGAGTATGACCTATGATCAAATGTTCTCATTTGGCTCCTAAGTCAATACATACTCATATAAAGATGACCTAGTCATCGACAAATTGTGTGATAGTAGCTAGAGTTTTGATTGTGCATGTTTGACACATATTTCATTTGCTATCTTATTGTGTGAGCATGTTGGATGCATGATTTTATCCATTCAAGGACATCCATTTGTTGCTTTGGTCTTTTGATTTTTTCTCGACCAAATGGATGGACAAGAATGCCTAAGTACCTCCCTAGCTATCTATGCTATCTTGTCTCAAATTCTATTCATGCTATCACAAACTTTGAACAAGTTTTTGGACCTCCGAAAGTGAGGAGCACTCGACACCGATCCGTCAAGGGCTAATCTCCAAACCTTCTAGTGTTTTCGGGTCACCAACTCCTCAAACTCGTCAAACCGAAAACAGCTTAGATTGATCTAGGCTCACCGGAAACCGAGTTGTGATTTTCGGCGTGATCAAGTGTATAACGCCATAGCTATTCATCTTCGTGCCACCGAAGTTTTACAACTGTCCCACCAATGGGTATATATACCAGGCCTGCGATTGATTTCTACTTCAAACGCCGCCTCATTACCTCGTCAGCCAATTCTCGGATCGCCTCCGCCGTCGCCAGCGCCAAGCAGTCTCCATCGCCAACGGATATCTTCTCCGCAAGGCCACAGCCGAGGAAACTCCACCAAGTTAGTGAGTTTTATCCCACTCGCGTTCCCATCTCCCATTCTATGCACGCTTATTTGCCTCGTAATCTTGCCACGATTGAAATCTTCCGTGCACCAGATTAGTTCTTGACGAGATTGAAAAG
Organism: Aegilops speltoides; assembly: GCA_021437245.1. Classification (NCBI taxonomy): domain Eukaryota; kingdom Viridiplantae; phylum Streptophyta; class Magnoliopsida; order Poales; family Poaceae; genus Aegilops; species Aegilops speltoides. The sequence goes on along the minus strand of JAHHZJ010001240.1, from coordinate 18,145 downwards.
TTTTAGGTTAGGTTTCAACAATATCTCGGTGAGACCGATTTACATTCTCGAGACCGATGGCTCTATGGCCATTGCATCGCACCTTCTTGGTCCAACCGAAGTCAGTAAATCGGCAAGGACCAAATGAGGATTCTCAGGAACCTAGTGTTTTCGGCAGATCGAAACCCACTTCGTCCAACCAAAGTGGTGTGAATGCTTTGTTTGAACACTTGATTCACCGATTTTAAACTCGGTTCCACCAAATTTCTTCGTGAAAACCTAATACTAGAATTGAACTCATTTGTTTGCAAAATCTCGCTAGCTTTAGATAACTCTTCTACCGCTTATACCTATCTATTCAAAGTTGTCGCCATGTCGATGCCGTTGACAGCCGTAACAGGTCGAGTCACCTATTGCTGATATTCCAGAGGCGGTGCACTAGTCCCGATCCCAAAGAGTCATCGATGATGGTGAGAGGAGTACACCAAGTGGTTTGCCTCCCGCACCACCCAGGGCCAAAAGAAGAGAAACTCAGATGATGAAGACTCAGATTGTTGCTGAGGAAGAAGTTCCTCAAAGCCCAAGAGAAAAGTTGTTGCCAAAGCCACTGTGTCAGAAACAAAGAAGGGCACCAGAAAGTCAAGCAGTCCACTATTGCCAAGAAGCTGAGTTTGGAAGAGGAAACTACAAGCAAGGTGAAGAAAACTTCCAAGAGGAAGAGGATTGTGCATGATGATGCAGCAGAGAAGATGAGGATGAAAGCACCCCAGCCTCCTCGTAAGTCTAAGTTCATGGGATGCCATCGTGGTCGACACTTCAAAGCCCAAGCACCTGCTTCTAGTTACAGCTTCTAGCAAAGCCCCGCCGCCAAGCCAAAGAAAACAACAGAACATTCCAAAGACTTAAAAGAAGAAAGATGATGTGCCACCATCGTGGTCGATGATGAAGCACCAGCCTTGCTCTAAACTCGACGTAAACCGCCACTTCACAATGATGCTCATCCTCGCCGAGAACATAGGAAAGGAAGGATAGAGGTCTCGTGCTATGGAGACAATCTGACCCATATGCCGTGAGGAGAAGAACTGCTTGTTGATCCCAGATTTCTACACCGTAGAGCAGCAGATTTCTATGAGACCTGTATTATGGACAAGAAGCCCATAGTGGCGCATACACAAGATTTGTTGATCGAAGTACATTGATGCTGAAGAGCATGAGATTCTTTCCACATGTGCATGAAAGCTTCAACGATGTGGTGTTGCAGACTTTGTAGGTCGAAGACTGGTTGAATGATGAAATGATTATGCAATTCTATGCCACGCTCATTTCTATCCGTGATGGAAAGATCACATGGATGACAAGGCCAAAGATCTTCAACCGTTGAAGAATGGGCAGAACTCTGAATGCTCCAAAGGCAAAGAGAGGATGACATTGATGTATATGGTATTCCCAAGAAGAACCATGAATCCATGAAGAATATGTACAAAGAGGTTCAACTAAGGATTTGGGAATCGAAGCTCGCCTGCAGTATATCTCCGTGCAGGTCTACCTACCACAAACACTATTCAAGCATACCTGATGCCCAAGTCTAGATCATCGATGATCGAGGATACTCTATCAACATGCTGATATACTTGATGAGAAGGCACCTTTCAAGGTGATGGACTTGATAGTTGAAACTTCAAGAGGACTGCAACGACCGTAAAAGGTCGTGGATTTGCTCGCATATTCGGGATGCTTATCAATGCCAAGTTTGGCACGGCACTTTGTTGATAGAGAGCACTTTTGCGGATGTTGCAAAACAATGCTCAAGCTTGTGACATTCTCTTCAATGCTTTGTGTCTCGAGGAGTTCAACAAAATCAGCCGCCTTGAGAATGCAAAAGAGATTTGGGATACTTTGGTTGAAATGCACGAAGGTACCGAGTCCCGTGGAAGGAATCAAAGCTAGGTGTTCTTCAAGGTCAACTTGACAAGTTCAAGATGAAGGAAGGTGAAGGAGTCGCTGAAATGTACTCTAGGCTTGCTCATCACACAAATGAGATTGCTGGCTTAGGAAGCGAAGAAATGACCGACCGATTCATCATCAAGAAGATTCTAGCTTTGGATGAAAAGTATGACACCGTGTGCACTTTGATCCAAATGATGCCAAACTATAAGAATCTCGCCAACCAAGTCATTAAAGAATTGTTGCTCATGAGATGACACTTAAAGATAAGGAAGAGCTTCAACAAGTCAAGTGGTGCTTACAAAGCAAAGTGATGCTCCCACAACCTCAAGTGACAAGCTAGTTTCCAATGAAGAGATAAGCCTAATGGTGAAGAATCTCAACAAATTCTACAAGAGTAGAAGCAAGAGAGAAGCTCAAAGTCTGATCATATGATGAAAAGAGATCTTCTAGTCGTGGATCGAATTGCTACAAATTGTGGAATTCCTACACTATTCAAATGAGTGTTCGATTTCCCCACAAGAGAAGAGAAGAATTCCAAGAAGAAGAAGCTCAAGAGATGAGTCACCTCGAAAGAGAGAAGGAGTAGAGATGATCATATGAACGAAGACCTCTCGGAGAAGCAAGGATTGAGAGGAAAGACAAGTCATCAAGGAGCTACACAAGAAACATCAAGCTCATAGGTGAATGGGTCTGCCCGACCACATCAATCCAGAAGCTATCACTCCAACTCCGACTACAAATAAGATGAAGGTGTTGCCGTCTTGCTCTCGTGATCCTCCAACTCCAACTCCTACCACTTATTTGATTCACTAAATGAGGTAATTGAAGATGCTTCATGGCTAAAGGCCCCAAGGTATCACACCCTAATTCATTGACTTTGATAGTGATGAGGATGACTTGCTTGGTGAAGATGAGCCTACATGATAAACCAATGAACATAGTAATGATGAACATGCTAGTAGTCTTTATAGTCGAGAAGAGTCAATGACAATGCTATGAAGGAGATTGAGCGCCTAACTAAAGAACCAAACACTTGTTGGCTCATGAACTACTCAAGAAGATCATAGAGAGCCCTAAGATCTCATGAGAAGCTACGCCGAGAAGCTCACTCTAGAGCAAGAACATGAGTTTCTAAAAGCAATCAATGACGATCTTCGGAAGAAGAGTTCTTCATATCTTCAAACCACTTTCTTGTCTAATTTCTTGCCTCCTATTAAAACTAAGCATGACAAGCATAAGAAAATTCTTCATCTAGTAGTAACAATAACTATGCAATCCAATATTGTTGCTTCTAGTAGTTCTCTTTGATTCCACTAATAATGTTTCGCCAAGTTACACTTGAGCAAGAAAATAGTTTATTGAAAGGATTTGTCGTGACCGACTCAATGTCACATCGATCTAGCTCGTAACACCTCATATCACTTTTGCCTCACGCACGGTATTCCCCACTGGTGTCGCCTACTTGCTCGGGACCGCTTATGCCTGGCACACGATATGATAGTGTCGCTAGCATCCATATGAAAAGGAGCCCGCCGACATGGCTAGTCGAAACCCAAAGTGGCACAGACTTACAGGACAGTGCATCCATGACCTAAAGATCGAACGTGGTCGGTCATCGAAGTAAGTTCCGGCTGTAGCACTGGCTAGCAGACTGTAAACCGCCAGCGGGCTAACAGACTCGGTACTCAACGCGCGACATTTCCGGGATGCATACGTGAACGAAGAAGGACACATGCCGCCAGCTAAGTGATTCCGGAGCAAGAGTAAGCTACCATGGCTCGTGGAAACACTAGAGACATTTCCGTAAGAGAGGCTACTAAAGATAAACAACTAGATAGTCGATCCCACACATATTCCAAGCATTTCAATAACATACACACAATATGCTCGATATGCAAATACAACATGGCATCACAACATGACTCTACGACTCAAGTATTTATTCATTAGGCCCGAGGAGCCTAGATATTACAAACATGGGTCTCATGACCCAACATTCAGAGCATACAAATCAAGGCACAAGCGAAGCTCAACATGTCTGAGTACGTATATCTATAAATGAAAAGGCTAAGAAGCCCGACTATCTACTGATCTCGCCGAGGGCACAAGATCGTAGCTGGTAACAAGCTAAACGTCAAGTCCACGGAACTACTAGCGAGACCAAGTCTCAAAACATAAATAGGCAAACGTGAGTACAAATGTACCCAAAGAAGACTTACATCAACTAACTACATATGCATCATTATCAACAAAGGATGGTGGAGTTTAACAGCAAGCCAGCTTTTGACTCGTGGCTATCCTAAACTACGACGCAAGTAACTCTTTTGAGGTGGCGCACACCGAGTCCACATATTCATTCAATCATCACACCATCCGCCTCCCGCCTCCCCACGAGAACGCCATCCATAGCACTCACACTTATCTTATGATTTTAGAGTATCCACTTTCACTTGTCTATGAACTGTTATAGGCAACCGTAAGTCCTTACCATGACACGGCTATTCAATAGATCATATTAACCCGCAGGGTGTACTTTTCATACATGTTTCACCACTTAGCGCCCAGACACATATGGCAGACTTCAAGCTTAAAGACGCGGTGTAGACCACGACCTACCTAGACACTCAAGTCTCTAGTCCAGTTTATCGCGCCGGTTCCATCTATAGGAGTTCTACCAAGTTTCTCACAGCCCCAAACGATGTGAACAGGTTCCCAGATACCAAACGGGTCCACACTGCGGTTACTGCACCTACCGCATCACAGCCCACCCCTACGGTCAAGTCCACGGCCTCCAAGAGCTACAAACACCGTAAACTACTTGCAACCCCGGACAGAGGACTAGGGTGAATAAGAAGTCGAAAGGGTCTTATTTCAGGCCCAATGCATGGTAGTAGCTGAATCATGGATCACAAACACGTAACTCGCTCCTAAGGATGGCTTCATGAGACAACCCACCATGTACTCCTACATGGCCTCTCACCGATACTCTTACCAAATCGTGTTCACACACTTAGCTCACACAGGACATGTTCACACACTCGATTCATTCCCGATGAATCGACCGACTCAACTCTAAGCAGTAGCAGCATGACAAACAAGCATGTATGAGTAGGCACAATAGGGCTCAAACAACTCCTACTCATGCTAGTGGGTTTCATCTATTTACCGTGGAATGACAGTCATGCAAAGGATAAGGGTTCAGCAACCGCAGCAAGTAACAAATGATTCGTGTTGTCCTAATGCAGTAAAAGAGAGCAGGAGCGAGAGAGTGGATTATATCGGAATGAACAAGGGGTTTGCTTGCCTCGCACTTCAAGATACATTGAGTCTTCATCGCTGTCACGATCACATCATCGGGACATCGCTTCACCGAGGAACAACACCGCAAAACACGTAAGATACACAATCAATGCGATGCACAATATGATGCATGCTATGACATGGCAACATGCTGGTGTTTTTGAGCTAATGCAACTAGCAAATGATTAAATGAAGTTGGTTTGAATACAAGATTCAAATTCAAACTCCATATGTGATTATTCAAATGCCATTTAATTGATTTTGCTAAACAGCAGCTATAAGTTGCTCTAACATGCATGAAAATGGTACAGATGGATTCCTTGAATTTTTCTCGATAATTTTTCATATATAATTTGTTTCATTTGGAGCTACTGTTGAATTTCTATGAATTTTAGAAGTTTGGAATATTTTCTCGAATTTCTTATATAAAATAAATCTAGAAAATAAGTTATCATCACCGACGCCCGTGGTGACGTCAGCAGTCAACTGGCCGGCCAGGTCAAACCCGACGCGGGTCCGTGGTGTCATGGCTAATTAACTAATTTAATTTAGTTTAAACTAACTGCATTAATGTAAGGGGGCCCCACCGTCATCGACTCACGAGTCAACCGGCCCACCTGGTCAAGTCGACGCGTTGCACCGGGCGTTAGTCACCGGGCGAACGCGACGCGGGCGCGAAGTGGTTTTCACCGCCTGCCACCAAATGGGACGCGAGACCGCGGAGTCGGGGACGAGCCACGCGCTTGGCGGAGTCCGTTGGGCGCCTGGTGGCCGAGTTGGCGCCGATGGCGAGTTTGCTGGGCGTCGGGTCGGGCCAACTCGCGCGCTGGGCTGCGGTGGTTTAGGCGGCGCGGTGCTAGCACCTACGGCTCACGCTGCGCAGGGAGTGTGACGGCACAAGCTCATGACCAAATGGTCACCGAGCAACACCGCGACGTGCGGGTTTCAAGCGGCGGTGCGGTGAGCTTTGATAGTCACACGGCGTAACGAAGGCAAACGGAGAGGATGAAGAGGTAGCTGAGTCGGGCGTTCTAGAACCAGACGGCGCAGCCGGGACGACCATGCGGCGGCGACGCGGCGGGGATCATGGGCGGTGCTCGTGAAGTCGAAGCTTGAAGAAGACGGGCGAGCGCTGAGCTGGGCCAGTTGCTCGACGGAGAGGAGGGCGGAGCTCCTTGGACAAGTGGCGGGCACGAGACGACGGAGGCCTGTATGGCGACAAGCGCTGCCACGGCAGCTGGCTGGCCATCATGGGAGAAAGGAGAGCGAACAGGACGCAGGGTGTCAGCGAGGGTCGGGAGGGTGAGGGGTTCGCTCCACGCCGCCACCACGTGGAAGGGCGAGGCGGGCGGCAGCTGCGTGGCACGTGATGTTGCTCGCTGCCGAGCACTCGCCTGCCTCGCTTGGCTGCAAGCAGCTGGCCACAAGGCTGGGCTACGGTGTGGGCCGGGTAAGTGCCGGGAGTCCTTCACTTCTTATTTATTGTTTTTCTATTTGTTCTCAGAATTTTGGGGCTTTATTAAAATACTTAAACGTTTCCAAAAATCTCAGAAATAATTGTGGGCTCATGGATTATTCCTAGTAGCCCACACTAAGTTCAGAATTATTTGAGCATTTAACATATTTACTAGCATTTAAATGCCCAAATGCAAAGTACATATGATTTAATTCAAAGACCAAATATGTCATGGAAAAATGTGCAACACCTCCGGTTATGGTTCTAGCATTTTCCGTAAATGATGAACATTTTGAAAGCCATTTGATTCACTAAAATTATTTTAGTTGAACCTAGTGAATTCTTTTGATGCTAGGGTTTAGGCAATCCCCATTTCAAGTTTCATAAAATTTAAACATGATGGATGGATGATAAAGCAAAGACAAGCAAGGCCTAACTGGATGTGACAACTCACCCCTGACTAAACAAGAATCATTCCGAGATTCAAAACGGAGGTAAGAAGACAAAGGACACAAGCTATTACAATCTTCACCATCCAACCGTTTTCTCGAGGTGTTGATCGTTGATCAAAACAATCTTTGACGCCTTTTGCTAAAGGTGGTCTTCATCCAACATGACAACAAGAGGGAAAAGAGGGTTTTAGAAGAATCAATCTTGAGTTCGAGCAACTTAGGATCATCTCAAGGATCACAAGATCAACTCAGAATGAGACGAAACATCTCTCGAGCTGAGAGGCAAGACATGCTTCAGAAGGATAGAAGACATAATTTGACGAGGTTTCAAAGTAGGAGGAAACAATTACTATGATCCCAACGGGCACCTTTGGGAGAGTGACTCGAGAGATGTCCTCTAAGTGGCAAAAAGAATTACATTTGATTCAAAGATCATTGAAACTCTTATACCAGCTTAAGGCACCACAATGATCATTTGAAGGAGTTCGAGAGAATGACATTCTCGGCCAGAATGGATGATGTGGATTACCTTGTTGAAGACAACACAAGGGGATTTCAGTAGCTGGGGGAAGCTCAAAGAAGGAGTGAATCTATCGTTGGAATGGTTATAGCATAACCGAGGGAATTGAGAGCAACCTGTTAGTAACTACGATCAATACCACGTCAGCGCGTTTCAAGAACTTGAGCATTTCCATATTCATCAAGGTTTTACCAACATCCATGTCGAGGATCCCGCAACACATCATACTACCATGATGAATAGTGATGGACGATGCGTATGCAAAGGAAGATAACACCTTCAGATTTCACTTTAGGCCAAGGAAACAAAATCGGATGATCGATCGAGACATTTAGCACCGCTTCTAATGTTCTCCTTGATGTACTAGCATATCTCATCCATAGATATGGTCCGCATCTAGAGCATCAAGTAAAGGTCGGACTTCGAACCCAAAATCATAAGGCACAACTAGGGAGTAAATCCACGAAGTCCTTATGGGGAGGTGGCCAACTTTCTCAATCAAGATACTACAATAGGTCTTCCGGCGGGGTGGTCGCCACGACATCCACTTTACCGTTATCGCGAGACCAATATTATAGTTCTTGGGAAATGTTCCAACCATCATATCCGCTCGATTCAGATCTGGTTGGTGTCGAATAATCCAGACTCATCGAGTCTAGAAAGAAAATGAAAGTTTGCAACACCAATCGACGAGATGCCCGCGAGATTCTCGAAATGAACTACGATAGCAAGCTCCAAAACATGAGCTGGTTCGCAAACCTGTGAACACGCTGTCCAAGACAAGCATGACCACATAGTAGTCTTATAATAAAACACTAGCGAAGTTCAGAGGGAAACCATCATCGAGGATATCAAGTCCTTGCATAAGTCTCGAGCCCACGAAGGAACTTCTTCCTTGAACAAATCAATCAGGGCTTGGTGTGCTAGGAACACATATGGAATGGAGGTAATTAATCTACCAAACCATAGAATACTGCATTTATGCATGACTGATTTGGGATGATTCCAAAGGAAGCAACATTGACTTCCTCAATTCACACGGCAACTTGCATCAAATGCACATGAACTAGAGGAAGTCACTTACATCCGAACATATGCTTCATGAGCTAGCATGAACAAATGCTTTAAAAAGTTTCCAACACTAGCTTAATGTTCAACAAAACTATGGAGAAGACAAGGATGTTGTTGATGGCTTAACAACAATTCATCCCGGTTTCCATGAAGATTGAATTCCATAATTATGAGAACAAGTGATAGCATTGGTCGATCAAAAGATATAATGGTATGCTCGAGGAAAATCCACGAGTAAGACAACATTATAACATCGTTATTCCGATTTGATTTGAGAATAGCCCACACTCAAATCAAAGTTTGGCAAGACAATAGCTCCAACAACCGGCCTCGAGGATCAATTGATGAAGATATCACCTTCTTCAACACACACAAGATATCCTTTAACATGAGCCAAGTCGACAAGTTTATCTTCCAACTCCAAGTTGTTGTTTAGCTTGACCAATCAGCTCGTGGATATGCAACACGATTCTGGAGAAGGGTGGTTTATAAGAATAAACCAACTTGATCACGTAACTCAACATAGCGTCGTGACATCCGTGATACTTCCAAGAAGACAATCGAGAATCATGAACCATCGATATGTTACTAAGCTCGAGAACAATCTTGCTTTGAGGGCAAGATGATATGATCAAATGAGCGAGGACTTGACAAGATCCTAACTCATTAATCGAAATGTGCACCGTGAAATTGACTAGGTAGCACGACTCAATCTTAGGTGACGATTCAATAACCAACACGCTAAGAATGAGGTTATCATTTAACTACCAAGCAACGGAGTTGTTAGGGGTATAGATTTCACACATCATGGTTCACTTGTCGGCATTCCGCCGCAACAACACGGGAACCGAGAAATGAATAATGATGGCGAGAAGTATCAACGATCAAGAGTTCATAAGGGTGTGCAATTCTATACCTTGTTATGAAAGAGGATGATATCTGTGGTAGAACAGTAACAAAAGCTGGATTGGCATTTTGATCTCATGGTACAACTTTGATCCAATCCTAGAAATGGATGAGATAATCGAGTTCGATTCTCCTAGTCATTCTCGAATAGAATGGTTGACGACCAAAGAATAGTAGGCATCAATAAACGAATGCAAGCCTACTCTTGACTATCCATTGATAGACGAGGTCGAAACCACTAAAGAGGGACAACTCAAAGGAACATATGATTTTCTGAGTTGTGGATGATTGATTAGTATGTCAACAAGTTCAACATATTTCTTCCGATAACCCATGCGTAAAGGTAGAATCGGCAGAGTCACAACATAGAATCGAGAATTCATCGAGAACTTTTGTTGTGATCTTTGGTTCAACGAGAAACTTGCTATAAGTAGTTCATGGTATTTGGAAGAATGATATACCATGAAGCTCGAGGACTATCGCAAAGGTTACTAATAACCTAAAGGAACGAGCAAACACTATCAACATGAATTGAGTAGGGTGAATATCTGTTCAAAACCCGTGAGTAGAATTTACTACTAAATGGCATCACGGGATGCTTTCGAGAATGAAGGCCAGAATCATCACACCGAACACAAATCATGGCTAGATTACTAGATGATCCCCTAAGACACCTAGGGTCATAATAATAATTCCAACATATATGTCAGGCAATAGAATACCTCAACTCAGATTTAGTGTGATTAAACCGCTCAAGGAGCATCAAACCAGAGGGAAAGGATTGTGCGCATCGACTATTTAGAAACCTCGATAACTCGGACAGATAACGGCTGTAAATGCTCAAAAGTTTGGAGACATATTACAAAAAATGGTGGCATAGCCATTCAAGCACAATATCAAAATTTCGAGATCGCAGCTATGAACATACGAAGTAGTAAAGCTGAACTAAGAGTTGAAACTAATAATTTATAAGTCTCGGATTAGTAACACGTCATCCCGATAGATAGATGAGAAGGCCTAGTTCTTAAACCCCCGAGAAGAGAAGAGGTTGACTCGCATCGTAAGGCCATGAGGTATAAGGAGTAAAAGAGCCTTACGCCCATCCCACAATCAATTTCTACATATAACTAAAGCATTTTAGACTCAACTTCACCAGTTTGGCTTGGTAATCCTACATGCAATAAGCTCGATACTAAAGCTGTCAGACTTCGACTAATGTCACATCGATCTAGCTCAACACTCATATCACTTTTATGCCCTCACGCATTGCATCTCTACCGGTGTCGCTTACCTTTGCTCGGGACCGCTTATGCCTTTTGGCACACGATATGATAGTGTCGCTAGCATCCATATGAAAAGGAGCCCGGCCGACATGGCTAGTCGAAACCCAAAGTGGCACAGACTTACAGGACGTATCCATGACTCCAGATCGAACGTGTTTCATTATCACCAGTAAGTTCGGCCGTAGCACTGGCTAGCAGACTCCTGCAGAAACCGGCCGTAGCGGCTAACAGGACTGCACTCAACGCGTGACATTTCTCAAGGGATGCATACAGAACGAAGAAGGACACATGCTGCCAGCCTAAGTGATTCGAGAGCAAAGAGCAAGCTACTATGCCGGGGTGGAACACTAGGAGACATTTCCGTAAGAGAGGCTACTAAAGATAAACAACTAGATAGTCGATCCCACACATTCCAAGCATTTCAATAACATACACACAATATGCTCGATATGTGCAAATACAACATGGCATCACAACATGACTCACGACTCAAGTATTTATTCATTAGGCTCCGAGGAGCCAGATATTACAAACAGGGTCTCTATGACCCAACATTCAAGCATACAAATCAAGACACACGAAGCTCAACATGTCCGAAAGTACGTATATCTATAAATGAAAAAGGCTAAGAAGCCCGACTATCTACTGTGATTCCGCCGAGGGCACAAGATCGTGAGCTGAGGTAAAAGCTAAACGTCAAGTCCAGAACTACTAGCGAGACCAAGTCTCCGCAAAAAACATAAAATAGGCAAACGTGAGTACAAATGTACCAAAGAAGACTTACATCGAACTAACTACATATGCATCATTATCAACAAAGGGATGGTGGAGTTTAACAGCAGAAGCCAGCTTTTGACCGGTGGCTATCCTAAACCACGACCGCAAGTAACTCTTTTGAGGTGGCGCATTACCAGTCCACATATTCACCATATCAATACACCACTACGGATCCGCCTCCCCTGCCTCTCACGAGAACGCCATCCATAGCACTCACACTTATCTTGGCGATTTTAGAGTATCCACTTTCACTTGTCTATGAACTGTTATAGGCAACCCGAAGTCCTCATCATGACACGCTATTCAATAGATCATATTAACCTGCAGGGTGTACTTCTTCACATGTTTCACCACTTAGCTGCCCGCACACGACATGTGCTCGGCAGACTTCAGCCTAAAGCCGACGCGGTGTAGACCACGACCTACCTAGACACTCAAGTCTCTAGTCCGTGTTTATCGCCATTTGGGTTCCATCTATGAGGAGTTCCCATTGTTACCACACCCAAACGATGTGAACAGGGTTCCTGAGATCAAACGGCATCCGGAGACAACGTGCCACGCACTTACCGCATCACAGTCCACGGTCACGCTGTCCACGCCTCCAAAAGAGGCTACAAACACTTAAACTACTTGCAACTCCGGACAGAGGACTAGTGAATAAGGTCGAAGGGGTCATATTTCAGGCCCAATGCATGGTAGTAGCTGAATCATGGATCACAAACACGTAACTCGCTTCCTAAGGACGGCTTCAATGAGACAACCCACCATGTACTCCTACATGGCCTCTCACCGATATTTTACCAAATCGTGTTCACACACTTAGCTCACACACAAGAGGACATGTTCACGCACTGATTCATTCCATGAATCGACCGACTCCAATAAGCAAAGAGTGCATGACAAACAAGCATGTATGAGTAGGCACAATAGGCTCAAACAACTCCTACTCATGCTAGTGGGTTTCATTTTATCGTGGAATGACAGTCATGCAAAGGATAAGGGGTTCAGCCTACCGCAGCAAGTAACAAATGAATCGTTGTTGTCCTAATGCAAAGAAAAAGAGAGCAGAGCGTAGAGAGTGGGATTATATCGAATGAACAAGGGGGTTTTGTTCGCACTTCTCAAGATAACATTGAGTCTTCATCTGTCAATCATCACATCATCAAGACATCGCTCAATGAGGGAACAACACCTAAAACATGTAAGATACACGATCAATGCGATGTACAATATGATGCATGCTATGACATGGCAACATGCTGGTGTTTTTGAGCTAATGCAACTAGCAACAGATTAAATGAAGTTGGTTTGAATACAAGATTCAAATTCAAACTCCATATGTGATTATTCAAATGCCATTTAATTGATTTGTGCTAAACAGCAGCTATGTTGCTCTAACATGCATGAAAACATACAGATGGATTCCTTGAATTTTTCTGATAATTTTACATATATAATTTGTTTCATTTGGAGCTACGTTGAATTTCTATGAATTTAGAAGTTTAAATATTTTCGAATTTCTATATAAAAAATAAATCCGTAAAATAAGTTATCAGGTCACCGACGCCTGTGGTGACGCCAGTCAACGGGCCGGCCAGGTCAAACCTGACGCTGGGTCCGTGGTGTCAAGTACAATTAACTAATTTAATTTAGTTTAAATCATCTGCATTAATGCAAGAAGGCCCCACTCCGCCAATGACTCAACGGAGTCAACCGGCTCACCCGCGGTCAAAGTCGACGCGTCGACCGGGCGTTAGTCACGGGCGGAAGTACATAAAAGGGAGCCGCCGTTCGCCACCAAATGGGACGCTAAGGGTCATTGAGCTGGACGCAGCCGCGCTTGGCGGAGTCCGGAGTTGGGCGCTGGCGGCGAGCTCCGGGCGGCGGCCGGTTCGGGCCAACTCGCAGGCGCGAGGCCGCGGTGTCAGGCGCGGAAAGCAGCACCTTTCGCCTCTACGCTGTGCAGGGAGGACGGGCACAAGCCTTATGACCAAATGGTCATCGAGCAACGCCGCGACGGTTTCCGCGGCGCGCGGTGCGTATTTATAGTCGCCACGATGCACGAAGCAAACGAGAGGATGAAGAGGTATTGAGCTCACGGGCGGGTCTTAGAACAGACGGCGCAGCCGGGATGAACTCGATGCGGCGGCGACGGGCGGTGGATCAAGGGCGGTGCTCGGTGAAGTCGAGCTTGAAGAAGACGGCAGAAGGCTACAGCCGGGCTCAGGGGCTGCTCGACGGAGAGAGAAAGGCGGAGCTCTCGACAAGGTGGCGAGCACGGAGACAAGGAGGGCACGGCTATGGCGACACGGCGCGCCACGACAAATATGCTGCCATCATGGGAGAAAGCCGAGAGCGGGTCAGGGACGGTGCGGGTGTCGGCGCAGGTCGTGAGGGGAACGTTCCACGCCGCCACCGACCAGTAAGCGCAGGCGGCGGCAGCCGCGCGGGCACGCATGCTGCCGCTGCCGAAGCACTTGCCGCTCGCCTGGCTGGCAAGCAAAGCTGGGCTGGCGCGGGTTTCGGCTGGGCCGGGTGTGGGCCGGCTGGTTGCTGTGAGCTGTGTAAGTCCTCTCACAGCCTGCTTTTATTTATTGTTTTATTTTGTTCAGAATTTTGGGGCTTTATTTAAAATACTAAAACGTTCCAAAAATCCAAAAAAATAATTGTAGCTCTGTTGATTATTCTAGTAGCCCACACTTAAGTTCAGAATTATTTGAGCATTTAATATTTACTAGCATTTAAATGCCCAAATGCAAAGTACATATGATTTAATTCAGGACCAAATATGTCATGGAAAAATGTGCAACACCTCTCGTTATGGTTCTAGCATTTCCAGAAATGATGAACATTTTTGAAAGCCATTTGATTCACTAAAATTATTTTAGTTGAACCTAGTGAATTCTTTGATGCTAGGGTTTAGGCAATCCCCATTTCAAGTTTCATAAAATTTAAACATGATGATGGATGATAAAGAAGACAAGCAAGCCTAAATCGGGATGTGACAGGATTATAGAGAAAGGTGTTCACAAGAGCCTTGCCGAAGCAAGAACTTTGAGGAAATTCAACGCAAGGAAGGCACCGAAGAATCAAGGAATTGGTTTTGAGCGAAGTTCAACGCCAGGGTAGGAATGGGAAGAAGGTCAATATCCCACTCCACGCTTTATTCTCAAAAGGAGAAGTATAACCCTACTTCTTCCAATGTGGAACAAGCTCAAGATGATCTTCCACCACAAGACCACAAGCTAAAAGGCAAGGACAAGCTTCAAGAGGAGATTGATGCATATTGAAGCACCTAAAGCCATGGTCAAGTGGGTTCCCAAGGAAACGCAAGTTCTACTCGACAAGCTCAACTATAACCCCAAGGATTCATCAAGATGATGATCCCAAGAAGAAGAACTAGAGAGTTCTTGAGGGTGACTACCAACATACTTCACTCACATTCATTTTGGCAAAAACTTGTGCAATCAACTTCCACATATTGCACTAGTTCATGGAGTCACAAACCCTCTTGTTGGTAAGTCAAGGACAAGGTAGTAATTCTTTCATGGACATCATCTATTGTGAACTTCAATCTATGTCCATGGATATCCTTGTTTGTTCCTTGTGGGACTAACCCATGTAGGTATTGAAAGTGCCCTAATCCAAAGGATTGCTCCCAACTCTTGATGATCTTCATCAACATTGAGCATCCACATCTTCAACATCTACATGAAGTCTTCTACGACAACCTAAGGTTATTTGACCTTTAAAAGGGTTCTCATCTAGGGGAGCTGTCTAAAGAATTGAGCTAAAGCATCTTCAAATGATGTGAACACATCAATGTTTTATGTAAAAAGGTAACCCCACTTGTGCTTAACGATGAGTATGACCTATGATCAAATGTTCTCATTTGGCTCCTAAGTCAATACATACTCATATAAAGATGACCTAGTCATCGACAAATTGTGTGATAGTAGCTAGAGTTTTGATTGTGCATGTTTGACACATATTTCATTTGCTATCTTATTGTGTGAGCATGTTGGATGCATGATTTTATCCATTCAAGGACATCCATTTGTTGCTTTGGTCTTTTGATTTTTTCTCGACCAAATGGATGGACAAGAATGCCTAAGTACCTCCCTAGCTATCTATGCTATCTTGTCTCAAATTCTATTCATGCTATCACAAACTTTGAACAAGTTTTTGGACCTCCGAAAGTGAGGAGCACTCGACACCGATCCGTCAAGGGCTAATCTCCAAACCTTCTAGTGTTTTCGGGTCACCAACTCCTCAAACTCGTCAAACCGAAAACAGCTTAGATTGATCTAGGCTCACCGGAAACCGAGTTGTGATTTTCGGCGTGATCAAGTGTATAACGCCATAGCTATTCATCTTCGTGCCACCGAAGTTTTACAACTGTCCCACCAATGGGTATATATACCAGGCCTGCGATTGATTTCTACTTCAAACGCCGCCTCATTACCTCGTCAGCCAATTCTCGGATCGCCTCCGCCGTCGCCAGCGCCAAGCAGTCTCCATCGCCAACGGATATCTTCTCCGCAAGGCCACAGCCGAGGAAACTCCACCAAGTTAGTGAGTTTTATCCCACTCGCGTTCCCATCTCCCATTCTATGCACGCTTATTTGCCTCGTAATCTTGCCACGATTGAAATCTTCCGTGCACCAGATTAGTTCTTGACGAGATTGAAAAGTTTTAGGTTAGGTTTCAACAATATCTCGGTGAGACCGATTTACATTCTCGAGACCGATGGCTCTATGGCCATTGCATCGCACCTTCTTGGTCCAACCGAAGTCAGTAAATCGGCAAGGACCAAATGAGGATTCTCAGGAACCTAGTGTTTTCGGCAGATCGAAACCCACTTCGTCCAACCAAAGTGGTGTGAATGCTTTGTTTGAACACTTGATTCACCGATTTTAAACTCGGTTCCACCAAATTTCTTCGTGAAAACCTAATACTAGAATTGAACTCATTTGTTTGCAAAATCTCGCTAGCTTTAGATAACTCTTCTACCGCTTATACCTATCTATTCAAAGTTGTCGCCATGTCGATGCCGTTGACAGCCGTAACAGGTCGAGTCACCTATTGCTGATATTCCAGAGGCGGTGCACTAGTCCCGATCCCAAAGAGTCATCGATGATGGTGAGAGGAGTACACCAAGTGGTTTGCCTCCCGCACCACCCAGGGCCAAAAGAAGAGAAACTCAGATGATGAAGACTCAGATTGTTGCTGAGGAAGAAGTTCCTCAAAGCCCAAGAGAAAAGTTGTTGCCAAAGCCACTGTGTCAGAAACAAAGAAGGGCACCAGAAAGTCAAGCAGTCCACTATTGCCAAGAAGCTGAGTTTGGAAGAGGAAACTACAAGCAAGGTGAAGAAAACTTCCAAGAGGAAGAGGATTGTGCATGATGATGCAGCAGAGAAGATGAGGATGAAAGCACCCCAGCCTCCTCGTAAGTCTAAGTTCATGGGATGCCATCGTGGTCGACACTTCAAAGCCCAAGCACCTGCTTCTAGTTACAGCTTCTAGCAAAGCCCCGCCGCCAAGCCAAAGAAAACAACAGAACATTCCAAAGACTTAAAAGAAGAAAGATGATGTGCCACCATCGTGGTCGATGATGAAGCACCAGCCTTGCTCTAAACTCGACGTAAACCGCCACTTCACAATGATGCTCATCCTCGCCGAGAACATAGGAAAGGAAGGATAGAGGTCTCGTGCTATGGAGACAATCTGACCCATATGCCGTGAGGAGAAGAACTGCTTGTTGATCCCAGATTTCTACACCGTAGAGCAGCAGATTTCTATGAGACCTGTATTATGGACAAGAAGCCCATAGTGGCGCATACACAAGATTTGTTGATCGAAGTACATTGATGCTGAAGAGCATGAGATTCTTTCCACATGTGCATGAAAGCTTCAACGATGTGGTGTTGCAGACTTTGTAGGTCGAAGACTGGTTGAATGATGAAATGATTATGCAATTCTATGCCACGCTCATTTCTATCCGTGATGGAAAGATCACATGGATGACAAGGCCAAAGATCTTCAACCGTTGAAGAATGGGCAGAACTCTGAATGCTCCAAAGGCAAAGAGAGGATGACATTGATGTATATGGTATTCCCAAGAAGAACCATGAATCCATGAAGAATATGTACAAAGAGGTTCAACTAAGGATTTGGGAATCGAAGCTCGCCTGCAGTATATCTCCGTGCAGGTCTACCTACCACAAACACTATTCAAGCATACCTGATGCCCAAGTCTAGATCATCGATGATCGAGGATACTCTATCAACATGCTGATATACTTGATGAGAAGGCACCTTTCAAGGTGATGGACTTGATAGTTGAAACTTCAAGAGGACTGCAACGACCGTAAAAGGTCGTGGATTTGCTCGCATATTCGGGATGCTTATCAATGCCAAGTTTGGCACGGCACTTTGTTGATAGAGAGCACTT